>JAOUZG010044950.1:3555011-3595294 GCA_026289955.1 Argiope argentata | reverse complement strand
GAATAGAAATTTTCTCTCTCTTTCTTTTTTTTCAAAAGAAGTAAAAGCATGAACTGCAATATAAGTTATTTATTTTAAATCCTATTAAATAATAAATTAATTGCTTACATATTATTTTCTTTGTCTTTTAATTGTTTTATAGACTACATAGTTCTTATGCACTGAAAAGTGAAGATAAAATGTTAAGCGTTATAAAAGTTTAATTCATCTCTATTTGATTCTTCTATTTTAATTTGTATGATTTTAATAGCTCCTCTAATTCAATTAATTTGGGAAAAAATAACAGGAATAACAGAAATTTGGTTTTGAAAATAGTTCTTAAATCATCAATTACGAATGGGAATGAAAATCATTTATAATTTTTATAAAGTTAGATACATCTGTCTAATTTTCCATACTTAATAGCAGTATCTTTTGTTATGAAGTTTCTGATAAAAATTCTTCCACCTTCTGAAAATGTTAATACGCAATTTAAACAAATGATTAGCATTACTGCTGAAGAAATCAGTCATGCAGTTTGAAAATCAAGTTAAAAAGCAATCTGATTATTGGACATATCAAATAGCTGATTGCGGTATATAAAATTGTACAGGGAAACGAGATTCCTCTCGTCTTCTGGGGATACTGCAATGTACATAAAAAAATGGTTAGAAGCCTTTCTAAAAACGCTACAGTTATCGCTTTCAAAGAGCTGAAGCTGATGAAGGAACAAAAAAGGAAATATTTGACAAAATTGTTCATGTACAAATCAATTCCAGCTATTCACTTGTTTACCTCAACCATTTCCCTTCCTTCCCTTTGATAAGAATAAAAAGAATGAGCATAAACCGGACATGTTTTAAAGTTCCGTGTCCCAGTATTCCGTGCTGAAACGCTATTTTTTAGTTATTTCCTTTACTTGCATGTTTAAGGATATCGAGAATTTTGGATAGCGTGACTAGTTTGGTTGTCGTGGCTAGAATGCGTGACTTTTCATACATTGTAGCCACCTTTGGCGACCACCTGGTTCCACCAAATTATTGACTTTTTTTGTTTTTGTTTTTTAATGATTAATTTAAAGCTTTGCTTTTCAAAGGTGCCTTTCTTTAAAAACCTTATTATTTGATACGACTGAAATATTTACTGAATAATTCATTTAACGTTAATTAAATCACTTTAAAGAGAATGTGCTTTTCTTTAAAAACCTTTCACCTTATTATTTGATACGACTGAAAAATTTACTAAATAATTATTTCATCATTACCTGAATATCTTTCCTGATAATTACAAAGTTTAAATATTTAGAAATAAAAACAAAAGATAAATCTCACAGAACGATGATTGTCAATGATTGATAAAAACAAAAGCTTGAACTTTTTTGAAAGCACTGTTTTAATTACTGTATAAAATTGCATTAAAAATATTACTAAAATTAATTATATTTCAATGTTTTCATCAAATAAGATTCGATTATTTCAATTTGTCACAGGAGAACTTTCTTAATTAATTAAATATTTGAGATATCTGCGTCAAATAATAAAGAAAATAATGTTGAAAATAAGTATTAAATACTTAATCAGATTTTTGCTACCAGTTTCTTCTTTTCAAGCGAAAATTATTTGAGATGGAAATGTTTATTTTTTAAAAGAATTAAAGTGATTGGCTTTAATTATTCATTAATTCTATTAAACATATATATGACTATATATCCTTCTATAATTTAGCATTTAATAGATCAAAGTACAGATTATAGTAATGAATCACCGAAATTTCTTATCCATCGTCATCTGCTATATTTCTTACCGACCGATTCAAAATAATAGACAAAAGGCAACATTCTATTCAATTGCCAATCTGATATTTATTTTGTTGAATCTAGTCATTCCACCAAATAATAATTAATCTTTAACTGGAATTTATAATGCCTAGGCCCGAAAAATACCAAAATTCACTCTGTAACTGATCTATAATAAGCTATAATTATGTTTATGTCAAATTTTTTCACTAAAAAGACCTCTTTTGATAATTTAGTACATAGATTAATGAAACCTGTAAAAAGTTAAATATATTTTATAACTCTTACGAGTTTTCTTAAAGTAGCAGATTACGTTTGTAAAATATTTTGTCATAATATTGAAAAAATTTATTTTGTTAAACTTAAATTTGCCGATATTGTGTTAAAGGCATTTGAATTTGAAAGATCAGATCAGCATTCTACAACTAAAACCACTTATTTCAATTTTCAAAATACAAAAAAAAGAAAAAAAAAAGACTTCTTTTTTAACTGTAAGTATGAGCCTGCGGTCTTTTGTTCCTACTAAATGTGAAAAGAAAAGTTAGAACTATTCCTTATTGGTTGCGACAAATTCTATTTTTTCTCTCTGTTGAAAAATTTGTAAAATTGGATAGGTCGTGTTGCTTGTTAAATCATGAATTTCAACATTTTGACCGAAAAGAAATCTTAATGACATATTTGTTTTAAGAGAAAACTTCAAAATTTTTGAATAATATTTTTAAAGAAGTAACAATAAATTACATGTGATAAAATCGAGTATGTAAATTCCGTCTTATCAGAGCACAGTTTAAAATATTACAAACAGAGAACAGAATAGAAAGAAAAATATAACACATACTGATCGATTTGTATGCCATGGAAAAAATAATTAAACTAAAATTTATAGGAATATTTTATGCTACTGTTAATAAATATATATCAAAGCTAATTATTTTAATGCTGATTCTAAAGCGAAACCTATGAAGAAATGTTATACAAATACTTGGATAATTCTAATAAGTAAGAAATTAAATTTCATTTTAAATAATAACGATTTTTTGTTAATTTAGATTATTTTAGGAATACCATAAGAATTCATAAACGAAACGAATTATAAAAATAAAAAAACGAAAAGAATTGTTAGAGACAATTGAAAAAACAAAAGTATTAATGAAATCACTTACGATGGAAGGCTCTTTTTATTGATCGTTCTTTAAAAAATGTTCCATATAATACTGCTTTTCCAATAATAGAATATATAGTACATGCTTTTCACATTATTTTTAAAAATGTGTAAAAACAAATTCTTTTAATGACATTGAACTGAATCAGTTTGCTGTAGCAATTTCTTTTCTGTAAAAAATTATTATAGAACTAGATGGAATAAAAAGTCCTTACAAAAAGTTGATCAATTGATTCATGTAAGTAATCCTTAATAGGTTTCATTCTTCAGTTACCTATTTTACACGAACTCAACTACTACTCTGTGAACTCAACATTTTTCGAAAATTCGTTTTCAAAAATGCAAATAAAAGTTTCCAATCAATGAAATAAAACTTTTAAATATATTAGTAATAAAAAAATCAGGTTCTTGAAAAAAAATCGAGCACTCTGGCAAATGATTTCTAAACTTCCAAAAATATTTCAACTCAAAAAATTATGAAGTTTTTATTAATTTTCTGATTTTAAATATAATATTTATACTTTAGCTTTTAAAAATCGATGAAAAATTAGAATTAATTTAATGAAAGAAGGAATTGGTGGAAAGAATATGAATAATTTTTCATTTTTTTTTTCTATTCTGTTTTCTTAAAATTTAGCTTATAGGAAGTAGCATTTATATAAATATTACAATACTGAGAATTTTATAGAAACCAAATTAATAAACGAAATTTTGAAAAACTTTCGGTTTTTTTGGGGGCAACTACTTATTTGTTATGTCTGAGTGAATTTTAATTTAAATAAAAAGAATTTTGGTTTTAAAATTATATATATATATATATATATATATATATATATATATATATTCTATTATTTTTTAATTTTGTTTGACTTTTTTGTTTTATAAATGAAAAAATAATAAAAAATATTTGAATGGAATTTTTCTACTAGCACAGTTAAAAAAGGAAAGAAATTAGAAATAAATTTTGCCTTTTTAATTTAAAATAATGAAACCTTTATAAATTACATTAACTTCGATCTAACATTCTAACGCCGATTTCCAAATAAATTAATTTCACCTAAACTTTTTTTCCACTTCAAACAAACACTTTATACCTTTACTATTGTCTAGCTGCGGAATGTCCTTTGAAATCCCTGACTTTTGAAAATCACCAACAAATCTATACTAAAAACAAACAAACCGTGTGATGCCTTTATAACCGCAAACTATAACCTCAATTCGATTTAATTATGAAGAAAAGGTCAAGATTCGAATCTTCACACGGAACTTCAATTTCTGTGTATATTATATGGGAATTAGCACACAAATTTCGGTAAACAGAACACGGATTTTCTGTAGAAACAGTTCTAATTATCTCTATTACTCTGTAATTCTTATTACTGAACGATTTCAAATATTCCTGGCTATATGTAATTATTGATAAAAAAATGCATATTTAATCATATTTTCTAAATATAATTAGGAAATTACTAACTAAATAAATAAATTAGGAACTAAATAAATTAGGAATTTTTACATTTCTTTTAACAGCGTTTCAAATCTGTATTAAACTTAAATGTATGTTATTCTCATTAATTAAAAATAATAATTAAAAAAAACTTTTAATTGCTATAAAAATAAATTTTTGAATTCAGAGTTATACATTTGAATTGTTATGCTATATGAAATATTGGAGTTTATAATTTTTGTGCACACTTTTTTTATATTAAACTTGATTTATTTCAAGTATAATAATTAAATTTAAAAATCAATATTTCCTACACATCTTTATATTTCAAAATTCTAAAACTTCGTACTATTATTTGATGCCATTTTTTTAATATTTTCAGAACTTAGTTATTAATTATTCGATTAACAACAAGTTAAATTTTAATTCTGTACAAAAAAACGCCACTTAGTAACGAATTTGGTGATGGGAAAAAACTACTTTCAAGGTAATACGAAATTAATAATAAAGTATTACAAATAAAAATTATTCTATTTATTACGAAATTTATTCACATTTGATTTTTGAAAGTATATTTTAACAGAAATCATTTGACTTTATCCTTAGAGAATATTCGAATCTTCGTCTTGTAGTTTGGTAGTCTTACTATAAAATTAAATGGTCTTGTAGAGGTCATTATATTCAATAAAAATAATTTAGCTCTTAATTAAAAAAAATGTGAGCATTTTTTAACTTTTATATTGCACCAAATTCTACTTTATTCAAGCTAGGAAACACAAAAATTATTGTTGCTTCTGATTTAGTTCAAAAGAACACTTTCTTGTTCTGGAAACTACTAATTTAAATTAAATACTGTCTGCCTTCGCTAGGCCAAGTGAATAATCGTTAAACCTGTCAGATGGTTGGAGAAACTGCTGATTCAAGGCTTATTAGATCGACCCTGTTATATATTTATTTATTAGGAAGCCATCCAGGTGGCTGAATCGTTCAGTTTAGTTGCTTAGGCTTTTTATCTGTTCTAATTTAGAGTCAAAAGATCACACTTGTAGATTACTTTTTTCTTATAATTTTAATGTTTCTGTTGATAACGTTATTAATAATGAATATACACAATCGTAGAAGTATTATTAAATGTAAGTTACAAAAAAAGAGTTAAAAATTATCATTATTGTAACTATTTAAAAATATAATTATAGGTCAAATTTCAACTGTTGATATTATATCATAATATGCTGTTTAAATTATTAAATCAACAAGTTTTATTAAATGGACAAATACTTATGGCATTCTTAGAAAATTCTTTGACTGCACCTGCATTGATTTTTTACATATTTTTTAAAGTCGGTAATTTAAGGCCAAAAAAATTGATTGAAATTAGTTTTTTTATGTATATATTTATTAAAATAGGAGTGTTTATTCTTAGATGATTCAACTCCCTTTTTTCTTTGAATCCAAATTTTTTTTCAAAGGCATAATAACACAAATCCTTTCATAATAACACATAAAAAGAAAACAGAAAAAACGAGTCTATTTCATTTTTATTAATATTCCTAAACTTTTTATTAGATTTATCTATCAAGACTTCTATTCATAAAGAAAAAAAGAGATCCTCCTAATTTGGAAATACGGTATCATCTTTGGTTGGAAGAATCCCTGATTCAAATCCATTTCAATAAAAGATCTGCAGTGTTTTAAACATTAAATCTGATACAAAGATTTAAGCTTCTTTCTGCTGGTACAGCGTTAAATATTCGAAATGATAAGTGTACACTATTTATAAAAACGCATATCCTAGCCTTTCTAACAGTTGTATACCGTCTTAACTTTCAAATACAAAAGAGAAAAAAAAAATATTTTTCATTATCGAGACTATTTAGATTTTAGCATTTACAACTGTGGACTAAAATCTACATTGGATGTCTTTTAATGAATTTTTAGAGCTCTGGTCATAAGGTATAAAAGGTACCCTCAAATACTTTTATATTTTTAATTAAGTAGTATTCTTTAACTCTATTTTATTTTATGGGAAATTTCTAAAGTATTTTGGTCATATAATTAAAAAGGTGTAATATTTCTTGTTTTCAGTAATTTAAGCAATCCAATTATAAATCAAATACTTTTCTAATCAAATTTTATCTTCCCCTACTTGTTTCAGATACGATTAAAACTTAGCAACTCCAATTTCTGCTCAGCATGTCAGCCAAATGGGAATTTCTTCTACTATATTTAAAATCCTCTACTATATACTATGGAATACCTTCAACTAATTACTAAATGGGATTTTCTTCTTCTAGTACCAAAAGTATCTTCAAAAATTATACTTTTCTTTGATCTTTTTCTAAAAATTATTGAAGCTCAACTTAGATACTTATGTAATCATGTTATTTATGGCACTTTTTCAAGCCCGCTGACAGGCCTGTCAGCGATTGAGCATCTCTCGTCTTTCAGTAGCACCAATTAGGGCCAAGAATACGACTTAGCTACACACACATTATAACGCTTTTTAGGGGGCTTTCATTCATGCATTTTCATTCATTCGTTCACAGATCGTAATTTAGATCTGGAACAAAGAACGATCCATTCTGATCTAGTACCCCCCCCTCAGTGGTATTACTCTCAACATGGAGGACTTTGTGACCGCGACCGATTTAACAAGCACCAGCCACCACACACTCGGGGAGTCTTCGGCCGGAGAGGTTCGAATTGAATTCGCAACCTAACGATACGAATCCAATGCTCTACCAACCAGGCTTTCCTGGCCCTTGTAACTATATATTAGTGATAAAGCCTTGATTGTTTTTCATTTATATATTAATTTTGCAATAAGCATTTGGATTTTATGACTAAGCAAAGTATTACAAAATGTCATTCAGATTAGTCAGTAAACTCCAAGAGGACTTCTTAAATATTTTTCACATGCTTTCTGCAATCCTATGCATTTGCTTATTAATCTGGATAAAGAGTTTAATGCAGTCTTGTAATATTAATTCATATAAGTGTTTCTTTTCAATTAATGTATCATCTCTTTAAATTAGATTGCCTTATCTTTGTAAGTTTGTTAAATAAGCTTTGCGCTAGTAAGGTATGAAAACAAATATATTTCAATAAATTGATTGAATGCCAGTAATTGTTGCTAGTCTATAGTCATACTTAATAGTAGTATTTTGAAACACCCCTTAAATAAGTTGTAAACAAGAATTATGATTAAAAAATAATTAAAAAAAAAACTTGCTTACAATTTTATTCATTTGATGTTACTTTCTAATTCCAAATATTTTTTATCCTATTGTAATTTTCTTTCACATTTCAAAAGTTTATTGAGCTGGTTTAATTGTTATAAAAGAAACTGTGCAAAAAGAATGCAAGGTCATAGTGCAAACTGCCAATTATTCAATTGAAAAAGAGATGCATTGTTTACAAATATAAAAATCATGCATTTCTGTTTTTAGAAACATTGTCATCAACTTCTATTTGTATTACAGCCTTTCTATAAAATAATAGAAAAAACTTGAAATTATATTTGATTTTATACTTGTTAATTTCTGAAATTCATATTTTTTGTACAAAAGACACTGGAAATTCTCACCATTTAAAAATATTTATCCAAATGAATTCAAAATTTTTAAACAAAATTTACCTTTCATATACATAAAGTAAAATTAACAACTTTCACCACTTTTTTTTTTGTATACTCATTTTACATCAATCTTTAAGTTTTGAATTTGTTATGTATTTATAAATAGAAAATATTTACACATGAAAATTTCAAATCCAATAAATACATATTTTAATAATACAAATCCTATATATATTTGAAATTATTCTGCCAAAGAAAATATTTCTGAAAAAAATTGTGAGGGCACAAAAGATTTGCTCCAAATGAATAAGGGTAAAAATAGCATCACATGATGTTAAGATTCTATAAAGTTATATGTATATACACCTCATTATAATTATTGCCTTTAAGTACAAGATCAAGGAAAATTTAGCAACATATTAAAGTTTTAAAAAAATGTTAATAAGAAAAGCACTATCAATAATGGTTAACAAAAATGTTAAAAAATAAACAATAAAAGTACATTTTCTGTTAGAAGAAATATTTTGAACTAGAATATCTTTACTCAAAACAAGCAGAATTTATTCATTTTTCAAAAATTATTCAATTAATTAAGGAAAACCCATATTAATATTAAGTCTAAATCAATCAAAAGGAAATTTATTTTTAATTATTATGTTAAAATGGTATTAATATAAAAAGAATTGCCAAGAATTTTGGTGAAACTAAAATGAACTCAGATACTTAAATATCTTTATTTTACATCACAGATAGAATGCTTTTGCTTAGATGGAAAGTAAATGAATGGGTTGGAAAATAATATAAACACAATATGATTTTATCATATATCTTCATACAATAAAATTACAAAAAAAAAAGGAAATTAAAGCCCCAAAATAAAAGTAGTTATCATAATAAAACTACTATATCATCTCTATGAAAATACAGGTATTTAATGGTGGATGATACAAAAATAATTATTTACACTTTTTCAAATAATAATAATAATAAAGGTCAAATGTCCATAGTTTTTGTTCATGTGAAAGCTCATGACCTCAAGGGAAGTCATTAATAGTTGCCTTGTCACTGTCCATTTTTAAGAAAAGTTTCAAAAATATTATTTTGCTGTATAATTTCTAATAGGAAATGCTGTATGGTAAACCCCATATACCATTTTCGATTACTTTTATATATGCCATTTATGAATAAATTTTATATCATGTAAAAGCTCAAGACCCCTTATACATCAATGGCCACATACTCTCAACAATCTTCCATTTTCAAGAGATTCATTGTTAAAATCATTAATTCAATATACATTCTCAATGGTGGAAAGCCTTGACAGTCACAGATACAGCCACAGTGGCAATTCCGAAATTTTTTATTTTATAAGAAAACTTTTGAGCTCCAAATATATCTTCAATGTTTGCCTGCCTCCCACTGTTCAAAAATTACAGAAGAAATCAGAAAATAAAACTTAAGCAGAGTTCCTGCCCCCAAACTAACAAATGGACAAATTTCATGTATTTGTAGGGCAATACTAATCAATTAGAATATTTTACGATTATTGTTAATTTTAATTTAAAACATCATATTCTATCATAATAAGATAATTTAATGAATGAGTGTTGATAAAGATTAAATTAATACTATTAATATTGTTAGTGAACATCAGATCGCCAAAGATAGTAAGTGTGAATATTAACCATAATTTCATGTACTTAGTGAAATCTCACAACTTAAGCATTTTACTTTATTCAAAAGTAATTTTTTTATAATTAAAGCATAGAAATGTTCATTTAAATGACAAAAAAGTACTATTGCTTACATTATTGTTAATTTTTTTAAATTTAAAATTTCATTTTTAGATTTGTATCCTATGGTTTCATGTAGCTATAAAAATAAACAAAAAATCTAAATTGATCAAAAAAATATTTATTGCATTTGCAAGCAGAAAAATAGAAGTGCATAACAGTCCAAAAAAGATACATCATCATACATTTTATTGATCAGATCACAGAAATGATTCAAAATGATTACAAAGTAAAATTGTAACAATTTCAGTAAATTAAAGTAAGACTATTTTTTTAAAAAATAAAAGTGAAATATAACACATTTTACTCAAAATAGCACCTGTTTTGTTCATGAGAATTTTATTTTAAGAAAAAAAAACAACACTATTTAGTAAGTTTTTAGCCTTTTAATACAAATATCTTTATTTGATGCAAGCTCTTTGAGGCAATAAAAAATAACTTTTCATTCAGCGGAGTAGCAAAAAATATATGATATGAAATTACAAAATATAGCATCCAGTAATTGATTACATTTCTAGAAAAAGTTTCTCAAGCAATGCAAGCTCATTTTATCATTAAAAATATCTGATTCAACAGAGTAGCAAAATAATTTATAAAACAGCTGCTAACATGTAAAGAAAAATTTCTTTATAAATTATCAATATATAAGATTCAAAACACATGAATATCAATAAAACTACCAATACTGGGCTCTTAATCTCAATGTCTAAAGAAGCGCAATAAAAAAAAATTGTGAGTTATCTTTTAACAACTGTTTTTTAAGTAATAAAATGCAACATTTAAAGAGACTTTAAGTACATATTAGAAAAAAGTTATAATGGATATTAAAAAGGAATCTCAAAATAAATGAAATCAACACAAAAAAAAATAATAAATGGAAAATTGAATCAAAATTTTGTGTTTTTTCTAAACAAACAGACTCATAATATGGATGTCTACATAATAGTACAACAACAACATTTCTGGGGATAGCTCTTGAAATATACTTTATGTTCATAGCCATAAACAAAGAATTCATCAACATTATCATTATACTCATACTTCACATGGCCAATAGGTATGATCCTCAGACACTGCCTCTGTTAAAAAAAATGAAAAACAATGAATTCAATAATAAATTTTAAAAAATAAAGAAATTATCAGATATTGACTGAAAAATACAACAATAATTAAAACCTGAAGAAAAAAAACAGATGCTTATATGAATTATAAATACTGGAATATTAAAAATGGAGTTCCTTTATTATGAATAAAAATTTCATTTGAATTTAAGTAATTAGCTTTAATATAAAATCAAAATGATGATTTAATGAATAAACACTTCAGTTAAATCTATGAAAATTAATTTCATATTGAAAATAATAACTCCATTACATATTTGCTCAGAATTTATGAAATGTAAGTGAATATATTAATTTTATTATTTATACTCCATCCTATGATAAAATTTTCATTATTTGTTCATTTAAAAAAATAATTAGAAAATGTTTCATAAATCCGTCATCAGAAAAATGAAATTCCAAGTTTTCCTTCAGTTTAACTACAGCATAAAAAGATATTTATGGAAAGAAAATAAAACTGCTGCCCCCCCCCCCCCCCAAAAGCCTCTTTATTCCAAAAAGATATGTATCTAAATGTAAACACCATAGGAATGACAAGAAGTGTTAATGAAATTACAAATTTTCAAAACATTTTTATTTCAGAACTAAAAGGTAAAAAATTATTTTTATTTCAATTATTTTTTTTTAATTTTCATTTTGGAATTTTTAATTATGCAATTAGTAATTCAGTCACAGGGATTGTCAAATCCCTTTTCCTTAAATTCACCACCAGATGATAAAATTCATTATGAACCAAAATTTGATTAAATTAAGGTATTCATTGATGATTAAGTTATGAGTATATTAAAACTTATATTCTCATCAAGAATATGAATAGCAATTTAAAACTCTACCTCAAAAGGAAATGAATTAAAAGAATCAACTAAAAATTTTCATCTTTACAAAAATGAAACAAATAAAAAAATTGTTTCAAAATCAATAAACAATTTAGAAACAAAACTTTAGATTTAAAGAAAAATAAAAATTAAATGGAAATAAAATAAAAGTTTAAACACACTCAGAATAAATTAGGTAAATGAGGCTGCTATTAAGAAATATTATATGTAAAATCAAATTGTTTCAGTTAAAAACTCTTAAACTGCCATAAAAAAAAAAGAAAGTAGAGTGCTACAATTTTAATTCAGCATAATAGTGAAATTTTAAATACAACATTTCAGTTTTTAAAAAATAATCCTCATAAATTAAACTTTGATTTTAAATAATATGAGTATTTACTTGTTTCAAAATTCGCTCATTAGTAAAAGCAGAACCATGCTTTGTCAATAATTCATTTGAAGCATTACGTACAGCAACATCAGGAGCATGCATTATAGGAAAAACCTATAAAAACAAAACATACACTTAATTCAAATCTTACACAAAACCAATTACTTAAAAATTAAAAATTTGTGATAATATAGCAATACGTACCCTAGGATTTTCTTCTTCATAAGCAACTTGGCCAGTAACTTGTTTTACTAGTTCCTTAGGCATACTAGATGTTTCTGATATATAATCATCAACATGATTTTCCCTATAAAGATATCAAATCTGCACTTTTAGCATAATTACAAAATTCAGCAAAAGCATTTCACAAAAATTCTGAAAAATCATTTTGAATTTAAATAGCTTATAAAAATTTGTTAAACTTAATGATCTTGCAATTAGCATTATAGAATTTGCAAAGTAGCATCCCATTTCAAAATAATATTAAATCAGTCCACTCTTACATATAATATTTGGCTATCATTTTTTGTTCAATAAAAAGGCTAACCAATTAATTTGATTATCCTTTTCATCCCAAAAGAATAAATAAAATAATTCTTTTAGAATATTGTATTATAAGTAATTCAAATAATAAATATTGCATTTTTATACAGAGAAGAAAAAATAATACACAGAAAATTAGATAAAGATAAGGTTACTTTAACATTACCAAGATACAGTTAATTCAACAAAAGCTTTTAAATTTCCTTTTCCATTGCAAGTTGGACATTTCACTTGTCCAGTTGCACTGCATCTGATGCATCTAAAATAAAAAACAAAAATCATTCGTTTAGAAATACACAACAGCAAGTTACCAAAAATATATGCAGTTATAAAAAGGATCCATCCACTGTTATTTGAATGATAATTTTTTTTATAAAAGCATGTAATGGAGATGTACATGAAATTCATACACTTGCAGACATTTAGAGTTCTAAAAATATTTTTTATACTTTAACTTAAAAAGAAAGGGAAATAGAGCTACTTCAATGCACAATTTTTTAAAAGTTTCTATAGACATGTATATAAATAAGTGTTATTTAAGTTATTTTATAAAATAATTTACATACTTTTCTCATTTCTGCAGAGCAGCAAAATATCAAAAATGCATGGTTATGAATGTAAAAATAGATTAATACAAAACACTGATTATTTAAGTAATAACAATTGTTTATTCCTTAACACAATCTCAAAGAAAGAAGTTTCATTTTATTTTATAACAATCATAGTACAAATGATTCCAGGAAAAAACTGTTTCTCTAAATGTTACTGATTTTCAATAATATTCTGAAACTAAGAAAGAGGATTTAATAAAGGTCACCTTTGTCAGGATATGCTTTGATGACAAATATATGTAAATGTTAATAAGGGACAACGGTTTAGAAAACATCTATATGGGGGGGGATATGAAATAAAGATTTCAAATTGCATGTTAATGGATAAAAAAATAATGCATATTAAAACTGTCGCATGAAAAGAAAAAAGTATCTCTAGGGATTTGCAAATTTAACACACATTAGTGGAATATTTTGAAATCAAGTTGACAGAGGAGTTTTGTAACATTTAATGATGAAAATGTATCTAATATAAAATCAACTTGAAGATTTTTAGAACAAAAGAAAGTACCAAAGGAAAAAGAAATAAATATAAGAAACAATGATTGCATTAATTGTTGAACCATTTACTCTCCATTCCAGTAAAAATATTTTCGTAAATATATTTGTAACTTGTTTCATAATTTAATGGGCTATTTCATCACCATATTTAACAAATTAAGTTTATTGCTCAAGACTCTTCCATTACTGTGACCATGTTTACTTAGACCATACTTTATTGGTACTTTCCTTCTTGCAACAAAAACCTTGAATAAGCTTAAAATATTCAACAATTTTTGAACACTGACATTTTATAATGAAATGCGTATGTAAAAAGTATAAAATGAGAAAACACTAGAAATGTTTCTTTATTTGAAAATTGAGAAGTCTGATATAAAATCCAGCATCTAAAACTGGCATTTAGAATATAATAAAGGAAAATTCTGACTATAATTACAATTATATTTCTAACCTAAAACGTAAAAGACTTATTCACTAAAATTAAGAAATTTAATCTAACAATTTATTGTATAATTTACATTGCTTGACAGTTATTATTTTAAATATATTATCTAATTCATGTACTTCAATAGAAATTAATATAAATGCAAAAAGTCTTAAAATTTTACAAATGACTTTAAAATAAATGCACAAATAAAATTTTTTGAATAATAACACATACAAAAAGAACAAACCTATCATAGCCAGAGCCACTGCAAGAATTACATTGTTCATCTTGATCAAAATGCTTTCGTCTACCCCTTCCTTCACACCAAGTGCATTGTTTCTGATTAAGAGGAAAAAATAAAACATGTTCAAATAATATTTATGATTATCTACATATTTGCTAATTCTCTAACACTCTCTAGTGTTGATAGTTGGAAAAGATCCATAAATTAATTAAAATTTCAAAATATTCATAAAATTAAACTACATGACAAAACATTAAAGTTTTCTTTATTACGTTGATGAGCAGACTGAGTGTAAATTATCAGATTAAAATTTCCAATAACTGGACCTTACAATTTTACCTTACACAACAAAACATTTTCCCCCCTTCACATATATGATGTATTAATGTCTAATGTTCAGAAAATAAAAAAAAATTTTTTTTTAAGTCAAAAGCCAAAAAGATTACATCACAAAGATCAAATCACAAACACACACACACACACAAAACTATCCACCATTTTCAATTTTTTCAGACATTACATAGATTCTTTGAGCATATCTCACTAAATTACTTTTCTTTTAAGCTTAGCATAAAATCGTTTTTTCCACCTAAGATTGAAGAAATATGTGATTACAAAATATATCAGCAACCCTTTAATTAAAAAAAAAAAAAAAGCTGCTATGAACTTTGATAAATTTTTAACTGAATTTGAATGTTTTTCAAAATAATAATAATAATAATAAAGCTCTAATGTTTTTCTTTCTTTTTTTCTTTTCACAAGGATAATCATCTAGTTCATGTTTGTTTTATAGTATTTTAATTAATTTTATAGAAATAGCGAGATATATTATGCATTTATGTAACATATAATAACAATATTTAACTAAAAACTAAAGTTTCATTGAGTACCAATCATGCAGACTTACTTTATTAATATCAAATCCAAAATATATAGAAGAGAAAAAAGGGGGAGAAAAAAAACTATATGTTTACTTGTGTCTACGCATGCAAACAAACAAGCAAAAGAAACTTTATTTGGTCCTTTCCTGATGATCTATATAAATGTGCTTTAAATATGTTGGCAAACTGAAATTATAAAACTATATTTAAGCCGAAAACCACGAAATGTAACTGGTTCTATTATTTTTATTGCCAATTTAAAATTCCAAAAATTACAACTAATGGAATCATGAATTCAAATTTTATTATAAAAAAATTGTACTGCTAAGTTTCAAAAATGAAAATCAAAGTCACGAAGAATGATTAATTTCTTTTATCTAAAGTTATATTTTTTTAAAAGATAAAGGCAATTTTTAAAACATCAATATGCAAATAATAATAATTATATTTTTAATTAATTACTAAAATAAAAGAAAAACCCAAATGCAATATCTAACCCCCAAAAAATATCTTAAAAATTTTTTTAGATGATTTTAGATAATTTTTAATAATAAAATAATTCTAATACAGTTATTCCCAGATAAGAAACATGTCTAGTTGTACAAGTATGTGATAACACATAAAAAAATTTACATTTAAAATTTTTAGACGAATGTACTTACCCTTCCATAACCATCACATTTTGAGCAACGAACACGGCCAATTCCCACACAAGCATGGCATGGTTTGACAAATGCAGTATGGGGCACTTCAACTTTTTTCTTCCCAACCTTAAAATAGTCAGAAGGTGTAACTGTCACATCCCATGGTGAGGGAGCTGGTCCATTTGCTGGTCCATCAATGGCCTGACCTAAAGTACTACATGTTATTATATTTTCATAAAGACACCAAAATTTTAAATAACACATAGCTTTTATGTTAAATAGGTCTCAATATCGTTTAATTAACAGAGAACAAATTGAATAAAATAAAGGCCTGAAGCAAGGGCAATCAGCAATTTAATAAATTAATAAAGAACTTCCGACTTTTACTTCAGAATTATGATTAACGCTCAAGTTGCAAGTAAGACAATGATTAAAAAGAAGAAAACATTTAGCAGTTAAATAATCAAGCTCATAACTTTCAATAATGAAAAACCTGGAATTGGTAGCAGAATATACTGATGTATGTTTTGGAGCCTACTGTACAATTTTTTCTAACTCTGTTAACATGCAGAAGGAAATATTTCAGTAATATTTCTAGAAAGCAATAGTAGCAACACACAGTTTTATCTTCTAATATTAGTGTCTGACTTAACATTTGATTTTTTACTAGTGATAAAAATAGTAGAGAGTAGAATAGGAATAAGTTTAAGAGGAAATTAAGATAATGTTTTACAGTATTCTCATATTATTTTTATCTACTTACCAGTATATGGTTCAAATTTCCATGCAGATTCTCGTTTTTCAGCAAAAGTTTCCAGTTTATACTAAAAAATTAATAATTTTTAAAAATCATAGAAGCTTTCATGATATATATAACTGAAGGAACTATATAGTTACAAAAAATTATTTACATGAAAAGCACTCATCATTTCTATTTCTTTCACTTTCATTTCACGTGCAGGTTTGGATCCATAGCAACAATTTTCTGATGAATACTGAGTAACTGCATCCCGTACTTCTTCTTCTGATAATACTGGTAGGCTAAAAAAATGCATCTATGTTACAAAAATAAAATTAAATGGAAAACACAAAGAAACTTTTCGATTTAAAAAATGTTAAGAGGCATTTGACAGATATAATTGTAATCAAATAAAGTTAATACAACATTATTGGCTTCTAAAACAATATAATGTGTGAATTTAGATATGAATATAACAATTGATGTTTAAAGCTATAAATAATCTAAGAAAAACAATTTTTATTTCCAAGAATTCCAATTCTAACATTTATAAAAGCAATCTTCCCCTCCTTTTTCTTTCTCAATTCACAAATTATAATGTTACAGCATCAACAATGTGCTTCTATATATATTCATATTGTTTGAAATGAAATGCAGCAATGTCAATGAATGCAGTCAATTGTTATTAGATTTGTAAATTCACTGACTTCAAAAATTAAAATATAATAATTAAAAATATGCATTTCTAAATGTAAGAATCTTCCTTTTATCTCTTGATTAAGTTCAAATTTATTAAGCCCATAAATTTACAATAATGCACTAAAGTTATTAATCAAATAAACTTACTTTTGCAAAGGCTTGTGATCTCGTTGATCAGGTTCCCAGGTGGGAAAAGTTGGAGGCGGCAAAACAACTAAAATTAATAGCTTAAATTTAGTTAATTAAAAAAGCAAAATAATTTTTTATAACATCAAAATATTTTAAAATTATTCTATAAGTAGGTTATATATATATTGTTAAGTAGGTTATATATATCTAAATGTGATGATTTTGTTTTTATTTTCACAGTTTAAGTTTTTTGCAGGATTGTAACTTGAGAGACACTTACAATCTGCAAATATTTTAAAATAAGGAAAATATTTAACAATATATTTTCCTAGTAAATGGCAATTAACACTTACTGCCCTTACAGTTTTTTTTCTTAACATTCTAAATAAAAATTTATCAACACTGCTTGACTTTTTTTCAATAAAAATGAAAATTTGATAACACGGCAAACTAAATTTTCATTCTAATGAATACAGAGAATTTAGATAGGAAATGATTCAGGAGTTTTTACTTTTCTTTAACACTTTTTATAAAAAAAGACAGAATAAATAGTATTACTCTTTAAAATATTAAAAATTATATACAATTCAATCTTGCCAGTTCCCTGGTTAATGCAGGAATAAGTAAATCAAAGTGAGGCTAATGATTTTTAACATGCATATATTGAAATATCACTCAGAGCACAGATCAGAAATACAGTATAAAATAATGGTTAACTACATGCCACATCAATATTGATGTAGATAATATTGCAAAAGGAAGAAAATGGGGCAACTCTCTGAATACAATAGAAATAAATTAGCAAAAAAATAATTCAAATTCAAAATTCTTGCACATAATTATAATCATAATAAAGAACTGCATCAAAAAATACAAACTAGGAAATTTATTTTTGCTGAACAGTTTAAAGAAGTAGATTTAATACATCAAACATTTATTTCCTTAAAATAATCATAGGCCGAAACCATTGAACAAAACGCATTTTAAATATCAATTAAGATTGGATATCAAGTTATCAAATTCTACACTAACCTTGTTCAAAAGTAATTCCTTCATAACCAGGAATTTTTTCTATTTGCCCCATATCAGGTGCAGTAGGACAAATTTCAGGCTGCAAACCAGCTGCAGGCATTCCTTTTATAAACCAATTTGCATTAAAAAAAGTTATCATTAGTATAAAATTTAAATTGCATTTACTTAAAATATATAATCTTTTGAAAGTAATTGAAAATACTGAAATATCAATCAAGATATGTTCATAGAATAAAAATGGGAAAAGTAAATTAAATAGTTTCTCAATTTTGTCAGTTAAGTATCATTAAAGGGTTCTAATTCCAGTAACAGGATTCCAATTGTTGTCGAGCTTAAATGTTTGCATTGTTCAGAAAAGGTTATTAGCAAGTATTACTGAAAGCATCACTAAGGAAATAATACCAATGTAATATCTAGTACACAGATAATTTTTTGTGATTTTATTTCAAGTACGATTTAAGAAGTAATGTTTCCAGGATAATCCACTGATTTAAATTTCATCAATTAAAACTTAATGAAACATATATATATATATATATATATATATATATAATCCAAAAACCTGTAATTTTTATAAAACCCACTGATATGAAATTCATTAATTAAACTTAAATATATATTCTATCACTCTTAACTATTCATCAACTAAACTATAGACTTAAAAAAAGAATTTCAATGAAAATGAGCAACTGATTAAGAGTCTCAACAACTCTTTGTTCTATTTTTACATATGAATGTGAATAATTTAATAAGAACATATATTCATAAAAAAATTAAAATTAAAAATAAAATAAAATAGCTGAAAACAAATTATGAATTATAGCAATTGATTTAAAAAAATTTTTTAATCACATCAATTTATAGAAATTTTATTATTATATTTACAAATATTATAACAGTTTTCATGAGTTTATAGCAACATCTGAAAACTTCAAATTATTGACTTTATAATGTAGATATTAACTTTCTGGTTTGTTATGATTAAAATATGTTGCATTGAAAATGTAAAAAGTTGAGAAATCACATATGGTTTAAATATTTCAGATATCAGAATCTATGTGAAACATTAAGTTCTAGATAATTCAGTTTGTAGCTATAAAGTTAGTCATCTTGCATATTTCTATAAGCAGTCTTGTCTTCAAAAAACAATTTAATGAACCCATTAATTTAAAGAATGAGGTGTGAAATTTTATTATAAATTATTTTTGAACATTAAAAACTATTTAAAATACTTTATCATTTAAGCATCAAAGAGTACAGAGAGATTGTATGCATGTTTTAATATAAAAATTAATGTTCATAATACTAAACTATAACAAAAGAGAAACATTAAAACCAACCTCCATCTGAGCCTGGTCCAACACCAGGATAATTCTGTTGGCCTCCAGGTGTGGGAGAAATTTGTACACCTCCAGGTTGAGGATAATTCTGCTGACCACCTGGGGTCGGGGAAATCTGAACATTGCCAGGTTGGGGATAATTTTGTTGACCGCCTGGTGTAGGAGAAATTTGCACACCTCCAGGATGTGGGTAAATCTGTTGACCTCCAGGCTGAGGATAATTTTGTGGTGCTAAAAACAATTTAAGAATATTACATTTATTGCTTCTATCAAAAACTTAATCTTATTTTAATGATCACTAACAATTGAAATCGAAAGCTAAGCAATTTTTCTTTTATCATACTATATACTAGAGAAAATAATTTTTATACAAAAAATGAAAATCAAAAACTTTTTTCTAAAGTGGAAATAGATAACAGTGTTGAATGGAGTAGATAAACACTAATGGAAGTAATTTTAAGATAAGATTTGCTAATAAAAAATAGCTCAGAATATGCAGATTACATGTCATTAAATAATTCAAAACCCAAGCTTTCCATAATTTCCATACATTTTCAAGAACAACATTTAATTTATGATAGTAAATCCCAATAACTTTGATTTCATGTAGCTAAATAGTATGCAGGTATATGAGATTTAAAAGAATTAATCTTCTCTTTCAATAATGAGCTTTTCTGTCATATTTGTGTCCACACACACACAACAAAGATTGTAATTAATAGTTAAATATATATGCAATAATTATTCATTAAATTAACTCACTTCCAGGATTGGGATATCCAGAATGATCCATCATAGGCTGCTGAGGTGGATAACCAGTAGTTGGATAATTATATGGAGAAGGAAATGACGGATAATTGTTTCCAGGAGGATAGACAGGATATGGAGCAGGGTTTCCAGGAGGTCCAAAATTTAAATTAGATGGTGGATAATTGGACATGCTAGAAAAAAGTGAAAAAACATTTTAATTCTTAAAAGTAATAATTAATATTTTTAATAAAATGATGAAATAGAATGAAATAATTTAAAAAATAATAAAATCTATAAAAAATATCAAAGAACATTGAAGTAAATATTTATTAGATTATAGAACAGATTTTTTTTTTCAAAGTATCTTTCAATGTGATTCAAGCAAAATTGTTTTTAAAAAAACATGAAGTAAAACAACTGCTTTCACACATTGGAAATTTTAGATATAACTTTTAATTAATTTTTTTTAAAATTGAACCCAAAATTTCTTCCTTTATATTTATTTCTTCCTTTGTTATAAATCTTAAATTTTGCATTAGGTTTAGATAAGAAATCAAGATAAACGTTTTATTAATAAATACTGAAATTTATTTATCATAAATCCCATTTTCATAAAAATACATTTATATATCATAGCATAATTATAATACCAATTTGCTAATCTGTAGCAAATTGGTGTTAATCAGTATTATTTTAATACCAATTTTATAATGGAAAAATATTTCTTTCATAAATTATTTAAACAAGTTATTTCATTCTAACCAAGTAAGTAGCAAAGAGTTGATTTCAAATTCTAATTTACAAAATAAAAAAATTGTTTGACAAATGGAAACAAAAATACAAAAGAATACACAAATACCACAAAGAATATGGACTTTTCATACATTTGACATCCTATTTCACAGCTACATTAATATTTTTTGCATTAAAAAGATTTTCAATGCACATTTAGTAGTTACTAAAAAATCTCCCATATTCATTTAGGTATTTGTATATTAGCCCCATGCTAACAATAAATATCAGGAGGCATCATATTTATTGCAACCAATAGTTATGAACAATGTTATTTTATTGACTAGATTTACTAATGATAAAGCCAAATGTTCACAATGGTATGTGATTAATAATACATAATTACCTTCAGATATTAGGGGGGGAATATAAATCAAGGATTGATGAAAAACATAATTAATAAGTATTCATCTTCAAAGCTATCAGAAAGCCTTTAGAATAAATACAAGAAGCAGAAGTTCTTTATAATTCTATTCATTTACAAAACTAACTGCAATTTAAATATAACAAAATTTCTTTACATTTCAAATCATAAAATAAGGCACATAACTCTTTACATCCTATAAATAAACACTCATTCTGCTCATTCATTCAAGATGCTGGTATTTTCAAATGAATTATTCTTAAAATATTTTATTCTGAACATAAAAAAATAGTACTTGTTAATTTTAATTTTCCTAATGTATCTCAAGTGAAAAATTTACCAATGATTAAAACAATAAATATTGAAATTGGTTTTCAGCAATTGAAACTTTAATTATTTTGAAAACTGTTATGATGAAAAATATAACTATTTCATAAATTTCAATAAGTTGTTTCTGTAATTTTCAAATAAATCTAGCTTGAAATATGACAAAATATTTTTTAAAGTTTTAAAAACACATTTCAAAACTTAAAGCTAATTAATATTAAAAAAATTTAAAAAAATATTTTTGATTTTAAAAATTACAGTAAAACTTAAAATTTAAAGTTTTGAAAGTAAATTATTTTTTAAAAAAATAATTATGACCAATCAATTTATTTAAAAAATGGCTTAAAGTATTATCAAAGAGATGAATAACAATATACCTGTTTTTCTTCCGAATAATAATCTAACAAAATACTTTACAGCATAAGATTAATTATTTTTATCTAAGAAAGGTGAATTCCGATATCTGAAAATTAAATATTTTTAAAGAATGATTAATAAACAATAATATAATTGTTTTTAGCAAAATAACATCTTAATTTGAACGATCAAACTTACACTGAACATGTACAAATTAAGACGCTTCAGGGAAAAAAAATGTTTCTAAGAAAATTTTGATAAATTGCAAAAAGATTTGCAACGCCTCATCCAACCGGTATGCTTAAAACAAATGATTCATAGTCAAACTCAATCTAATACTCATATCTAAGTTTACTTACTTTGTTTAGCTATAGAATGCAACAAGCGATTAAATTCTTTTACTTTTTATTTCGTATAATTACTAGTAAAGATAATAAAGAAATAAGCGAGGGAAATCACATTTTACAAATTTAAACCCGAACCGAAACCGTATCCAAAACAAAGAGACACAATATGTTTAGATGCCATTCACAAAAGATTATTTAAACAGAAAACTCAATATATAATTTTGTACAATTTAGCAGAAAATAACACGTTGTAATTTTTCAGTTTTTCTTATTTCCTCGCTGATGTTTCAAGCTATTAGTTTTGATGTTTTAAATAATAAATAAGCAATTAAAAAAGCGAGTGCATGGATTATAAGAAATATCGATTTTTTATTTTTCTAAGTGCGATTAATTTTGGGCTTTCAAAGCAGTTTTAAAACGTTAAATTTAAGAAAAAAATCTGCGTCGATTACACCACCTGTGTCAATAATAATGCTTCCATTTGGATAGATATTTAATTGAGTCAACTTTATTTTAATTTTATTCGGGAACTGATGAAAAGGAACTAAATAAATCTGAACTAGGATTTGTCAGCAAATAAGTACGTGTTATGTTCTTAATTTTTTTTTTAAGAAAATTAATTTTTTTTTTGCTCTATCGAATCTGATATTTTTCATTTGACAAAAGTGGGGTGCATGCATCAAAGGACGACTAGGGCAAATATCAAAACTCTTCCCTCTAATTTCTCTCTGATATGCATATCATATATTGAAAGACAACTTTTATTTAGTTCTTTGTTTTTTCTGAGGCTTAATATCGTGGAATGCAAAGTGCAATTAAGCTTAAGTGATAATACAAAAAATATTTTGTAATTGATATGATTTAAACATATCAAGTAACTTCGTGATGGTTACCATATATTAACAGTCCTTGAATACAGCACACAAAACAATAATATTTCAAGAAATGTTTGGAAACAAATTTTGTAAAATTAATTCCAAAGTGTTTTTTTTTATTGCTATGAAATTTCCCAGAGAATTTTCACCATTCTAATTTTAATAATTTAAAGAAGACCCAAATAAAAAAATTAAATAATAATTATTACAGAACTTTAATATATTAGAGAAA
Source organism: Argiope argentata (assembly GCA_026289955.1). NCBI lineage: Eukaryota > Metazoa > Arthropoda > Arachnida > Araneae > Araneidae > Argiope > Argiope argentata. The sequence goes on along the minus strand of JAOUZG010044950.1, from coordinate 3,571,380 downwards.
CGCAAATAAAAAAAATGATTTCTATTTATATCAATTTTTAAAAATATATATGTGATGGCATTTTAAACTCTAAATTCAAACCTAATTAATTTCCAAAGCTATATATCAAATTAGCCAGAGTAACTTCATTCTAAAAATATTCTCTTATTTCTCGATCCATTCCACATGTTCTGGCTAATTAATTCAACAGAAGCAGTGTAAAATTGATGAATCGGCTAAAAGACAACAGTTCAAACGCTCCGCGTGAGAGGATGAAAATTGTCCAGCCAAGCACATTCCTTTAAAAGATCCCTGTGTGTTCCATTGCCTGATTAAGCGTATGTCATGGAAATCACCATCGAAATCTCATTGTACATAAGCACTATGAAAAAATATTTTGCCTATCAAAATCTCATGGTATTTAAGACCAGGGACAATGATTTTCCTCTCTTCTTTATGCTTCTACTTTTCTGCCTACAACAGGAAACGCCTTGTCCATCCTCTTGTAAATAAATCGTAATCTCCCTTACGGAATAAAATGAACTAAAAAATTCAACGTGTCATCTATGCCTTCGAAACTACCTTTTGCTTTCAGTAAATAAACATAACGATTACTTTTTATCGGTATATAATTTTAACTTTTTCTCTTAACTCATTGAATAAGAATACATATAAATATTAATAATTAAAAGTATATTAATTTTTTCGGCAAATATTATATGAAGACTCAGAACATTGAAAATAATCCTTTATTAACACATATAAAATCATTCAAATGCCATTCTAATTAAGTTATTACCCATAATAATATTCAGAATTATTTAATGCATTTCGTTGAATAAATTATTAAAATTTACAATTCATAACATTTTTTTCATAACATATCTAGCGTTTTTGGACAAGGTTTTAATGCATTGTATGAAAAAAATTATTCAATTAACAAAAACTCATAGATTGGATTCAAAGATGAATTAAAATGAATACATTATTAATTTATCTCAGACTTATAAAATTGTACTTAGTTATAATTTATATAAAAATTATTTATACTCATATAAATAAGATATATTGTTTCCGAATTTTTTTTCAGACTTTTAAGTGTTGGGAATATTATAAATTCGTCTTCCTTAGTGCCAATGCGTTTATAATTCGGTTGAAATCAACTTATATTTAAAAGAATTAGAACACAATCTTTTTTGATGGATTGAAATATGTCAATTACCTTAATGTCCAATTATTTGGTTAAAAAAACGACTCTTTTTTTGAGACACATCAAATACACTTTTTGATAGATTTTGAAAATTATACCATCTTTAGTTATGCTGTACTCGAGTAATTGTTGCTTTCGATAAAATCAAAAATTAGCCATTTTTTTTAATAAATTCGAAAGAATTAAATTTTGCTTTTCATGCTGCTTTCATGAAATAAATAGGAAATGTGATTGTTTTAAAAAATATCACATTTCCTATTTATTTCATTTCATGTAATCACGTGCTCAAAATGACATTTTTCTAGGTTCTATTTGCTGCAGTCATTAACTTATTTAAAAAAAAAATTTTTTTAATGGGATGGCGTCACGTTATTAAAAGCTGATTTTTTGAGATGCTCGTGCAGATAATACAATTTTTATTTTTCGCTTATGGGTTTTTGTAAACGCCAAAAAACCTCATTCCTAAAACAATATCATGTTATGACAGGATAATAGTCAATTTAAACAAATGATTATCCTTGCAGCTGGATAAATCTATCATACAGCTTGAAAATCAGGTTAAAAAGCAAACTGATTATAGGACATATCAGATAACTGATTGTGGTATACAGGAAAACGAGATTCCTCTCGGCTTCTGGAGATTCTGTCATGTACATAAAAAAAAATGTTAGAAGCTTTTCTAAAAATGCTACAGTTATCACTTTCAAAGAGCTGAAGCTGATAAAGGAACAAAAAAGGCAATATTTGACAAAATAATCCATGTACCAATCAATTCCAGCTATTCATTTGTTTACCGCAACCATTTTCCTTTGATAAGAGTAAAAAGAATGAATCAATAGAAGAAAACTCTTTCCGGGACATGTTTTAAATTTCCAGTTTTCTGTGCTAAAATCAGTATTTTTTAGTAATTTCCTTTATTAGCATGGTTTAGAATATCGAGACTTTTGGTTAGCGTGACTAGTTTGGTTCACGTGGCTAGTATGCGTGACTTTTCATGCATGCTAGCCACATTTGACGACCGCCTTGTTCGCCCAAATTATTGATTTTTTTTTTGTCTTTTAATGATTTATTGAAAGCTTTGCTTTTTAAAGGTGCTTTCCTTAAAAAAAAAACTTTCACCTTATTATTTGATACGACTCAAAAATTTACCAAATGATTGATTTATTATTAATTGAATCACTTTATTGAGAATTACTAAGTTTAAATATTTTGAAATGAATCAAAAGTAAAAATCTCACGAAATGATGATTGCAAAAGTAAAAATCTCACGCTGATTGTCAATGATTGATAAAAACAAAAACTTGAACGTTTTTAATTCCCGTAGAGCACATAAAAATATTGTTTTAATTATTGCATCAAATTGCATTAAAGATATTATTAAAATTCATGATGTTAGAACAATGTTTTTATTAAATAATTATAATTTGGTTTAATATGTTGTCTAAATTTCAATTTAATAAAATGCGATTATTTAAATTTATCACAGGATAATATTCTTAATAAACTAAATATTTGAGATATCTGCATTAATAAAAAATAACGTAGAAAATAAGATTTAGATACTTAATTAGATTTTCGCAACCAGTTTTTATACTTTTCAAGCGGAAAGGAGAAAATATAAAAATGCTTATTTTTGAACAGGATTATAATGATTAATTCTAATTTTTCCTTAATTCAATAAAACATATATATGACGATATATTCATCTAGCTTTTAGCAGTATATTAATCAAAACACAGGTTACAGTAATAAATCACTGAAATTTCTTCTCCGTCGTCACCCGTTAAATTTCTTACCGACCTATTCAAATCAATAATAGGAAAAATATAATATTCTATTCAATTGCTTCTATGTTATTATTATTTTTGAATCTAGTCATTCAGCCTATTTAACCACTTAACTGTTTTATTTATTTCTTTTTTTACTTACTTTGTGGCACTAGCTTCTTAAAGTAGATAACGTCTACGATACTCAAGTATACTTTTGTATTGTAGTTATGTCACTCTTCTACGGGCTCTAACTTAGCGGGTTCGAACCTCGGCCTTCATTTGTCAGGCTGATGGCATTGACTACGCAAACTCGTTACACTTTCGTGGTGCCATCTACCCACAGCAAAAGCCGTCAGACTCACTTGACGCAAAACCAAACAAAGCCGTCAGACTCATTGACGTGGAAACCAAATAAAGCTGCAAGTCACTTGACACGAAACCAAACAAAGCCGTCAGACTCATTGACGCAGCAACCAAATAAAGCCATCAGGCGCACTTGACGCAACAACTCACACATTCCCTTGTCAACGCATTCACACACTCGCCATAAAGCTTGGAGCTATAAAAATCGTTCGTCTCTCCGCCGACTCACTGGTGGGGGAGTATTGTGGCACTAGCTTCATAAGCCAGATGGTAAGCCTAGCTTCATAAGCATTTAATTATACTTCTGTTCTGTGGTTATGTTTCTCGGTTGCAACCTCTATCGCCTAGGATTTGAGCCTGGACTTTCATTTTCAACAACTATCTAATAAGATGACACTTTCTATTTTGGAAATTTTTTCTTATTTTGACCCAAATATAAATCCATTGAATACCTGACTTATCTATGTAATCGAAATAATTTTAATATTGAGTTATAATCGTGATGAATATTTTTTTATTACAACTATTAAACTTCGATAAATCGATGCACGTATGGCACAAGGGCAAAACAGTTAAATGGTTAAAACAATATGAAAGTTTTTCATTTGTTTAAAGAAAGATGGGTTTTCAATTGCCATATTCTTTGATATCCAGATAGCCACACCACTGTTTTTAAAATTTCTTCCCGGGGAAGCTCACAATTTCTCGTAAACGAAGAGGATGTCTTTCTCCTTCCCCCACAATTTATACACTTTCGCTGGTCCCAAATAACAAAAATGTAATAGTTTTTGTTACTTAAAACAACATAGGTCTTTCGCGCATGCGCAGTAAGTGCAAAATTAAAATCGCAATACTAAAACTCTTTTATTTTTATTTTGATATGACTTTAATGCACTAAAACCTTCCCCAATAAATGCTCTACAAAATGGTATAAATATTTCAAATATCCGTTAACTATTTCTCTAGGTTTTGGGGTGTTAACATACAAATGATTTCAGAAGACTTCATTTTATATTATATATAGATAAATATCACATGGTAAGAAATAAATAAAGTGAAAAGGAAATAAAAATCTCTAATAATCTATACTAATAATGTAGAAGAATACGTGTGCTTGTTGGTAAATCTAGCAGGTAAAAAAAGTAGGAGGAAAAGTTAAATAAATGCATAAATATCAAATAGTTTATTATTATTTTTATTATCTTTATCCAATTTCCTTCGCACTCACAAAAAGAACAATAAAACTTTGCTACTAAAATTTCACGTTTCTGCATTCCACTTTCTTGCATGCTTATCAGGAAAGAGAAGGCATTTTATCGAAATTTCAGGATAAGTGTGGGAACGCCTTAAAGCATATCAGCGTGTTTCAAGCTATCAAAAATTAAACAGGGATTCAAAACAATAACTTGCTTTTAAAAAAGGAAAATTACGTTTTTTAAAATTTGATTTTTTTATTAGAAAATGAAAGACAATAGCTCAGTGAGGTTTAATTTACTGTATAAATAAAGAATTACAATTCATTTCTATCTATGAAATGAAGTTTTTTTGAATTTTTTTTTCTTACTAGCTGCTAATGGATACCAGCTGCCGGTTTGCCAAATATATACTTAAAGTAATAATATAGTTACAACAATTAAAGATAAAATTTCCAAAGGAAAAAAGCTAGATGCAATAATTGTGATAACTGAATAAGAAATGAATTTAAAAAATTCAAAAGAATCAATGAATAAAGATGCGTTAATATTGCTACTGAATTTTGAAAGTTGAACAAAATATTAATTTACACATAATGATATTGTGTCGATCCTTTATAATTAATTTTTTAAAAAATTAAACAAAAAATTTTGTTAATAATAGAAAATATTTCAGATTTTTTTTCTATCACAGAAAAATACAAAAAAGAATCAATCAGAAAAAAAAATTCTGAAAGATTTAAAATGTTTTGATATCAGAAAAAAAATAAAGTGATACTATAAGGATTCTCTGACATTAAAAATATTAAAAAAATATATAATTACTCAGGTGTTTCAGAAACAGACAATTATAAAGAGAGCAAGAAAGTAATCCTTTTAGGTCTGATATTTCTTTTTTAAAAACTACTCACTGGTACAAATATTTCTGGGCTTGAAAATGTTAATGCTTCAGGGTCTTCAAATCATTATTCACTGTTGAATCAATATTTTGAAATCAGTTTGCAACATTTTTATATTTTGAAGTTTTTAATATTGCCCAAATTGTATCAGGAATGCATAGATATCGAGAATGTCAACTCACAGCTGTGCATGAACGTTACATAGGGTTAAGTCAAGTTTGTTTTTATAATGCAAGTTAGTGGTGCAGTAAGTAAAAGTAATTCCCGGACGTATTATGCTTTCGTCTCCTCACATCTGCCGATTTATTTACTCAAAAAATAAACAATCTGGTTTCACTCAAGCCTCAAAAAAAAAAAGGGTAATCTCTCTGCGCTACATCATTACTACAAAGAGTGTAAACATTTCTTTAAGAAAACCTAATTACATTCTTAACTGAAAATCCAGGTTAAACGCACATTTGTCTCTAGCTCAATAAATAAAGTGGACTTTATTTGTTTCTTTAAATAGTTTATCGCAAAACACAATAGATATATCAAACTATGATTTGATTAATGAAAATTAAATGATTAAAGTTATAAAATTATATTTAAATTACTCTCGCTTAGTATGAAGTAAACGTGAAAAATAATACTGTACAAATGGTTTAGTCTCTTGTTTAAAATAGGAGCATCCATGACCCCCTAATCTCATGCAAACTCATTGTTAAGAATAATAAATATCAGAAATCTTGTACTTCACACGGATATTCCTTTCCTTCTTGAAAATAAACAATGAAATTTGAAATTGATTTTGAAATTTGAGTTGAAGACCCCTCCCCCCTTCAACGCATTGTATTTATGTTTTTCGCTTCATATTTGCCTAGAAAATATCAAAATCATAATATAAATAGTTTTAATTGGATTAATTCGGGAAGACAGAGATAATCAAAACACTACTTTACGATTATATCATTTAACTAACTCTAGATTATATATAATTTACAATGCTTAGTTCAGGGTAAGGATGAATAAACGCTAAGAAACGACATAAAAGTATAAATATACAGCCCAGGACTATAAGTTTTACTTAAATACGACACTTATAAAAATGATACTTATACACAACTATAATTCGATAAACAATTTATATTTGCAAAAATAGAGGCATTCAAATAAAGATGGTTACATATATACTATAATTTTCATTGTATTAGCTCAAAAATAAATAATTAAAATTAGAAATATAAATTATCGCAATTTCTTGTTAATGAAATCTATTCGTCTGTATTAGAAATATCTTGAATGTAAGAAATATAAGAAAAAATAAAAACTGAATAGAGACATTGGCATAGCAATTAACTTTATTGATATTTAACTCAACTTGCAATGTGAAAGAGTGATATTAAATATCAAGCTTTAGAATTAAAAAAAGGAAAATCAGGAGAGTTTATTAAAATTTCATTCTGCCCACATGTTAGCAAAGAAAATATTAATGAAAACAAAGTTTAAAATGAAATCTGCTCTGCATATTTCAATGTATCGTGTCAGAACATCATTTCTTGAACGGCCAAGCACCACGTGATCGTCCAAGTTGAATTATCTTTTTTATTCATTTTAATTGTTTCATCGAATGAGTCACTTTAGTAATGCAAACGATCAAAAAAAAACTTTGTCTCGCATTCATTGTTAAAAAAAATATTACATTTCTTATTTATTTCATTTCATATAATAATACTCCCAAAATGACATTTTTCTATATGTTATTTACTTTAGTCATTAACATATTTTTTTTAATCAGAGCTTTTGTAAATGCAATGGCAACGCTTTATTAAAAACTGGTTCTTTCAAATACTCGTGCAGTTAATAAAATTTCAATTTTCTTCTTACGGTATTTTTATTTTTCGCCTATGGATTTTTTTCTATCCCATTCCCAAAATAACACCATGTTTTGACATGATAAAAGATATTAAAATGAAATCTCCTATGCATACTTCAAAGTATCAAGACAGAAGATAATTTCTTGAACGGTCAAGCACCATGTGCTCGTTCAAGTTAAATTATATTTTTATTCATTTCAATTTTTTCATTGAATGAGTCACTTTAGTATTGCAAAAGATAAACAAAAAACTTTGTATCGCCTTTATTGTTAAAAAAAAAAATATCACATTTCCTATAACCACGTGATTAAAATGGTATTTTTCTAGGTTGTATTTGCTGTAGTCATAAACTTATTTTTTTAAAAATCAGAGCTTTTGTAAGTACAATCGCAATGCGTTATTAAAAGGTGAATAATTTTTTGAGATGCTCATGCAAATAATAAAAAGGTTTTATTTTTCATCTACAAATTTTTTTGTAGACGCCAGAAACCACATCATGTTCTGATATGATAAAAAAAGATACAATGCAAATGGTTTGTTATCATTCCCATACTCCTGCTGCTAATAGTTGCTAAAATCTATTTTGGGTTAAGCGAAATCTTTCTCTTGGCACCTATAAACATTTCAAATGAAATTCGCAAGAGATTATTGGGACACTTGGAAACTAGACACTTATTTTTAATGAATAGGGCTTAACAAATTCATCCTAGAATAGAATATAAATAAGATAGCAATCCCGTAAGTCTTGTAGCTCATTTAAAAGAATTATTCAGGATCATCCGAGACCTACATGTTTCAAGGATGACTCATATTCAGTAACACAAATCAGCTAATATTCAGTTGCTTTTTTCATAAATCGAAACAACTAATGCGTGAAACGAGTCGGACCATATCATATATAGAAAATACCATGAAATAAATTAGTTTAAATGCAATATTAGTCAATACTTAATGTCGACCTTTCATGGTAAATTTCTCTTGCAGTTGGGTTCTTAAGACAATTCTAAAGAAGATAACTAGGTTTGCTCTCTTTTTACAGAAAACCAATATTCAACTTTCAAAGGTAATAGCAGTCTCCAATGCATTTGGAATGCACAGGCGTTTCAACTTATATTACAATTTGTGAAAATGCACGACACGAAATTTTTTGCAGAAGGTAGCGAGCCATAATAGAAGGTCGTGAAATCTTGTACGCTTTTGCATTGACATTCTTTCATTAGAAAGCTCAATCGATAATAATATTTTAGATGCCTGTTTTAAAATTTTTCAATAACTTGGTAGAAACCGGTAGCATGTATTTAGTATAATAGTACTGAAGTCGAAAATATATGTTGAATGGAACTGAATCACCAAATTAATGGGTTAAAAGCCCACAAAGGATTTCTGGAATCATTTTTGCAGAAAAGTAGCAACTCCATCATTTATTGAATTCATCCCTCTCTAGTTTCCTTGAGTAGAATCCTTTATAATAAGATTTGAAGCAAAGCACGCTTCTAACTGTTTTATTAGTATTTTAAATTTCTTTTATTGGTATTATTTCAAGATTCTGTTGTATTTCTTAATAGTTCGGTTTGGCAATCCACTTGTCACAAGTATACAATTTCACAAGGATTCATCAATCCAACCTTAGTAGCACACTAATATTGTACAATATTTATCAATATTGTGGAATATTGTTTAATATCATATAATATCGCACAATATTATATAATATTATGTTACAGGATGTGCTACCTGGGAAATAGGAATATTTTTTCCCCTTCATCTTCTATTCAATTATTTAAAACGATTCAAAATAACCGAACTCTGTGCGAAATAAAAAATATATCAATATTTATTGAGGGACATACTTTCAGCCTACCAATGTATAAACCTCATTTCCCAGTTGATTGTTCCATCTTTTAATCCAAATTAGGGTTTATATCAGACTGTGTATGAGGAGGCGGAGCTTTATCTGCCCACTTTGGCCATTAAAATATTTAATTTGAAGTTAAACATTTCATTAGTTGTTCATTTGCATTTAAACCAAAATGTATAATCAAATGAAGTAGTACTGGATATTTTCACATGATGGTTTTCATTTATATGTACAATGGGATATAGTGTATGTACAATTTCTTGAACAGAAACCTTTCTTTGTGCAAATGTTTCGTCAATCCAAATAAATTTCTTTAAATGTATTTTCCTTATTTAACTAATAAAATAACACAGAATCGAAAAGGACTCACTGTTATAAGGTGTAAAAATAGAGCCGGGGAAAAGCTTCAATTAAATATATATACATATGACAGGTGGTAAGCGAAGACAAGAGTATTCAGCCTCTGCAATATTTATTTTTATTAAACCACTCCGGACTCTATTAATAATATACAAACCCTAGTAGCACACAAATATTGTACAATATTGTATGACATTGATCAGTATTCACAATATTGTTTTATATTGTGGAATATTGTTTAATATCATATAATATCTCACAATATTCTACAATATTGAGCAACAGGCTGTGCTACTTGGGAAATTTAAAATAATCGTGACAGGCTTAAATGAATCGAACAAAGCCTAGATTTTTGTTTACTATAATAATAAGTATTTGTGTACTTAAATGCACTCCATTATCTTTCAAATATTTCAATAAAGAGATCGTATTGTTCATCAAAGTATCAACAAATAATTATCACAAACAAATATATCTTCGTATAAAATAAAAATTACAGAATTATTTTTAAAAATAAAATCGAATGAAATTTATAGCTGCTTACCATTGGATGCCCGGAAGGTGAAGAATGATTTCCCTATAGCTAGCTCCTTACTTGCTGATAATAGTATCTTATCAGTCAGGGAGCGCTATTGTACTTCAGAGTTTATTATCAGTTCGATTTTTTTTATCAGAAAAAAAATCTCACAAGCGTATCGCAGAGAGCGTAAAATAAAGAATATTAGAATAAATAATATACTTTGATCACATATTAGTGTTTTTTTAAAAGACAATATCTTCTTTTAATATCAGTAATAAGGAGGAGTTTCCGCATTAAAAAAAAAGCTTAATCAAAACTTCCTAAATTGTGAAAAGAATCTTCTGTTGTTATTATTTAGAATGAACTAAATACGTGTGGACATTTGTAGACAGCAGAAACATGTTTGATGTAACACGTACGTATTTATAGGTTGCAAACAGGGCCTGACTAATGCAGAGGCATACGGGGCAGCTGTCCAGGGCCCCAACATAAGTGAGGGCCCCAAATCGAATATAAATTTTATTTTACATTTCCTTCTTTAATGAATGTTCTTCGTTACTAAAGTAGTGAAGCAGAGGAGGCCCCAAAGAAGTTTTTGCCCTGGGCTCCAACTTTGTCGGGCCCTGGTTACATCGTGAGGAAATAATCAGAATACTTGGCACCAAGGAAAAAACTATAAAAGATACCGTTTTTGTAAGACATGAATGCAAAGTTTTAAGGCATTACTAAGTATTTACCTTCCCTTTCATAAAAAAATGGAAAAAAATGTACTTTTTTGCGTTTCTATAACATACTATTAATAGTACAAATAATAGTTGTAGCGAGGATATTAGTTTAAATAATAAAAATAATGCTACTAACAATATAAAGCACAGTAATAATAATAAAATCAGAAAAAACAAAAATTTATGCTCAAATTTCTTTTAACCTATTTCAGTTATTTTTAAAAAAGTGATAAGGTAATAAGAAAAAAGGTGTATGTGTGTGTGGGGGGTGGGGTGGGATTTAAAGAAGATATAATTACAAAGAAAAAATAACTAAAGAATTTAAAATTTAAATTTAAAAATGTATAGAAACATGACATGAGAATCAAGAAAAAAAAATGCTGCCAATATTAAAAAAATATTGTTGTCAGAATGTAAATATTACCTGATATTCGAGATATAATCCTAATCTTTTTTTTTTCATCATAGAAGTTAATTATTTAGTGCTAAAGTATTAACTGACAAAAGCAATAATTTAATATTGAAACAATACCATTACCTTTTGATCTAACGAAAATATGAGGGGAAGGAAGGGGGATTTTTAGATAGTTTTATGTAAAAAAAGAAAGGGGGGGGGGTAGATTCAGATGGTATTTAAAAAAATAAATGGAAAGAAATTCTACTGTGCATAAAAAATAATTAATAATATTTGTTTTAATTATTTTTATATTTTATTTAAGACTCAGTTATTACATCTGTGTGTATGTGACTATTGATTAATTTAAAAACGGTATAAGCTAATTCGACATGTAATATGTAGATTGTATTCGAAGAATGGAACCAGTAATTTGATTTAACGAAGGTTTGTATCCCAAATGCTTACGCTAATTTTTTTCTCAACATTAGACTTCTTCTTCATTATTTACAAGTTATTTCTCACATTGAAGGAGAATATTACAAATAGTTTAAATTAGCGAATCTAAGAATAACATTTATTTGCTATCCTTTTAAATGAAAATTTTTGCATGACTAGTTAATATTTCATTATTTTGTGATATCAAGAGGATGCTTCATGAAGGCTGAAATAATATATAATTTTTTAATGTTGGGGGTATGTGAAAAGGACAGCGAATTGAAGTGAAAACACTATCGAACTTCCAATTGTTCTTTATTTATGAGCAATAAAAACCAAAAATGACAAAAAACTCCAACTTTTTTTTTAATTATTTCAATATATAGTATAGAAATTAAAACCCAGATAATATTTTTCTTTATCATAATTATATATACTCAGTAAAACAGCATTGCATTGTTATTTTTAAAATAATTCTATTTGCAAAATACGAGATTGAAAACATTACATTATAAGACAAATATTTATTTTAAAAATAGCCAACAGTTTCAATTTTTTTAATTATTAAAGTGATAAATTAATAAAACCAACTTTCGTAAAAATAACAACATTTATCCATTTTCAGATTTATTATATCAATATATTAACCAGCCGAAAACATTCAAACATTTCAAATAACATATTATAAAAATTATTTTAACAGTAAGTCTTAAAGAAAAAGTTTCAATAAACAGTATAATCTAATATTTTATATTAATCAACTAATCTATATATAAATTTGTTCAATAATGAAAAGCTCGTTTTGCTTAAATGCATAACAATCAATAATTATTTAAGAACACTGCTAAATCTTGCTTTATTTTAACACCAATAGGTAACTATGAAAAACAATTAAAATCTGTAAATCCGTGATTAGATAACATTCTGATAAAATCAATCTTCCATGCAGGTAAGAGCTTGTATACTTTGTGCCAACTGACCGAGTTGTTTCCATCTTTCGCCAGCAAGACGGGTCGCTGTCTGACTGCTTTGAATAAATTCTTCCACTGAAATTTGCATTTCCTGAACTTTATGCTTCAAGTTAAGAACTTCTTGATCTTTAGCTTGCAGCTACAGAGAGAGGAAATTTTAGTGAATTAAAAATTTGAACATTACAATTAAAACATTAATATTACACATTAAAATTAAACATTAATATTTACACATTTTCAAAATGAAGGATACTAAGATAACATTAAAAAAATATTTAAAAAATCAAATTAAAAAGTAAAGAATAAGAACACACATATATATATATCTTTATATTTATTAATAATATAGATGAAAGTGAGTATGTTTACAAGCCAGACCATTTGACTTAGAGCTGCATATATATATATGCGTGTGTGTGTTGGTGTTATGTGTAATGATATTTTAAACTCTAATTTAATCCTAATTAATTTCTCAGTTTTTAGCTTAATTCAGCCCATATCAAAGTCCTTCAAAATATTCTCTTCTTTCCCGATCTCATTCTACTTTCCAATTTAATTAAATCAAATAAAGCTTTGTAAAAATATTACGTCATCGGGTCCACGTGCCGAGTGATTGCTGATGTAAACATATTCTTTTAAAGGATTCCAGCATTTCTCTTCTCAAGATCAAAGTATTTGAGAATTCCTGCCAAAATTGGACATGTGTCAGATTAATGAGAATCTCATGATGTATGAGACCAGGGATAAATGATTTCGTTCCATTAAAAAAAAACTTCTGCTTTTGTGCCGCACTGTGAGCGGACGTATCTTGTCCGCGCTGCTTGTACATAATGCGTAACTCTCGAGACGGAATTAAACGAACTTAAAAATTCAACCTGTCTTCCCTATGATTTTAGCCACGACTCTACCTTCAGCTTCAAACACAAAAATATTATGCAATATATTATAAATATACATATATTCCCATAAAATCCAGATATTCTCATGAAATCAAAGCGTTTTTTCTAAACATTTCTTTCCCTTACTTTCGAGAATGGATTTCGTTGTTTTGAAATTCAAATCGTTTTCATTGTTTCGTCAAATATTTGATCACGTGATTTCTTTCCTTTGTTGAAAATTAAGGAAGAAGGATTCTGGTTAACATCTGTATAGTTTACAAAATGAATTTTTAAAAAAGCAAGTTATTCATGACATTTTATTGATAGATAGATGAACCAGGTATTTACATTCTTGATTTTATGGGAATGACTTCATCAGAAATATTCATGCACATAAAAAATTAAAACCGTTAATATAACATGGCGTTAATATCAGGCAATTTAGAAGTCATATTGGGCACTAAACGATACACTAAACGACTTATGAAATCAAATATTATTATTATTCCCGGCGAATTAACTGGTTACCTAAGACGACGAGATGCTAATAAAGAATGTATATGTATGTATATTGACACTATACATGGCAATTATTAGATTTAGAGCTATGATATACTTTGGTTATAGTGCTAGGTATGGATATGCTTTGAAAGGTGAAAATATGCACCGTTGAGCGGATTTGTTTTTGAAAATTTTAGAATTTTAATTAATTAAAAATAAGCAAGATTTTGGTGTTTTCTTTCAATAACTCCTGAAAACAAAATGACATAAAAACGATTTTTAATTTTAATATTAATTTAAATCTATTATTCAAAATAATGTGTGTTTGTTAAAATCGTGTCAAGAAATAAATGCTGATCAAATTATTTTTATAGTTCCATTAAATATTAAATCATGGGATTTTCTTCCATTATTGAAATCTAAGGAGAACTGATTCTGTTTGTTGTCATTGTAATTTACACGAGGATAAAGAAAGTGAAGTTATGCTACTCTGAAAGTTACGATTCTCTGGAAAGTTGCTTTTTTTTAAACAGCACTCTAATGTTATTGAAATTGACCCTATTAGGATGATTCATGCACAAAATAAATAGAAAAGAAATGACTATTAAAATTATATGACTCTAACAACACAAAAATATTTCCTTGGAGGATTGATCATGAGCATTTCGCTATACATAAGAGATTTAGTTGAAAGAAAACACAACTAATATTCCCATTGAAGTAGCTAGTCGCTAGAACTGGAAAATATGTATATAAATTGTTCACACTATTAACGTAAGCATTAACAAGATTAAATGATTAAAATCTGAATATCTAATGAAAAGAAATTGAAATGTGTCTCATTCAAAATTACAATGCATATACAAAATTTTAACAATCTAATTTAAATTGTATTCCGAAATATAATATATCTATAGCCATTATTTTAATTTAATACTTTTAAACGATTAAAAACTTTTTCAACAAAAATTTGTCTTAAAAAGATTAGTTTGGAATTAATATCGGGGAAACATAAAATACATATTGTTTTGTATCACAAGAAGTTAACTAAAAATATCTAGAATAATTTTGAATCACAGATACATCACGTCAAATTTGCAAACCTAACATTGATAAAAATAAAACATGTTGAATTGCTTTTAAAATATTTTTAAAAGGCAGTAATTTATATTATGCAGATGACCTGTTGTTTAAAATGAAGAACTTCATCTTTAAGGTAAGTGTTATCCCTTGTGAGAACTATATTTTCAGTCTTCAGCATCTTCATATTTTCTTCCCTCTGATCAAAACGTTGTTGGAGGTGAAAAGCCTTTTCTTCCTCTCGACTCTTGAAACGCTTTTCATCCGCAAGCTTTAAATGGATAAAAAAAACTATAATTTTTCGCAAAATAACCGAGTTAAACAATTTGCTGCAAAATACAATTGACATATATTTTAAATTTTCTTTCACAAAGGAGATTTCAAATTTTTTGTCATAACGATTGGCAATACAAATAAGTTAATATTAAAAATAAACATTGTTAATATAAAATATGAAACAGTTAGTTGCTATTAATTATGCACTCATTTTGCCAACTTTTCAACAAGTCGCCAAAAATATGGCCTTTGGCGTAAAGTTTCAACTTTAAAGTGCATAAATAAAGCAAGAATTTTAAGTTAAAATAAGATATAATCAATAGAGAATGTAGTAAGAATACAAATAGGGAAAATCATAATTTTTATTATTAAAATAAAACTAAAATACTTGAAAACTAAAAAAAAAAAAAAAAAAAAAAAAAAAACTAAAATACTTGCTGATAAAATCATTAAATAAGGCTTTGTTATTACTGAAATAATATTATAATGAAGGTATATATGAACAGAGACTATATTTCTCACAATATAAATATTTTGTTGTTGTTGTTGTTGTATGAACAGATATTAATTTTTTTGCCGTTTGTGGAGGAAAAAACATAATCAGATTTAGTTTATAGCTATCTTTCGCATTTACAACAGACACATAAATTTGTCTTTCGTTCAATTTCGTTGACACCTATCGACCACTTTATTAGAAGGTTGGTGTCAAACCAACTGAGTTCAAGATTAATCCATTTGGAAATATTGGCTAATTTAATTGAACAGGAAATAATTGCATTCATTAGTTTAAAAAATGTTACATAAACTGCGTTTAGATTAACAAAGTTGAATGCCCATTATGCAGTAAGATTCTTTTTAAAAATAATGATAATTAGTTATAAAATGATAAACTAAGCTTAATAAATGTCCCCTAGATGATTTCAGACCAAATTTAAATATACGATACATATTCAAAACATCTAATATTATAAAAATAAGTTTGCGATAAGTAAAATAAATATCACATTGTCATTCTGGAAATATTGTAAATTCAAATATACGAATTTATCTAAATTATGGTACTTAGATAATATTGTTAAAAATAAGCATATTATATATA
>JAOUZG010044950.1:3532256-3551102 GCA_026289955.1 Argiope argentata | reverse complement strand
CATATTATAAAAATACATTAAGAATTGCAATTTTTAATTACTAAACACACATATGTATTTAGAGAGCGCCTATGCTTCTACTCCTAAAAATATAGTAGAACATAAATGAATCAAAAAAAGAAGTAGAAAAAAAAATGAAAGTAGAACAACAACAACAACGAAAGTAGGAATAAACCAAAGGTAAAAACTAATAAATATAAAAAATCCAGCCTGATGACTTTCACAAGGGTTACCATAAAGCAAGGATTTTTTTTAAAAAAAAAGTTTTTGACTATTGTCTAAAAGGAATCAATCCGTTGTGACCTGAAAAATTACCCGTTTTAAAGTCTAAAAGAAGCATCATATTTTGAGAATACAAAAGCAAATGACAATTACAGAAAATACAAATAAAATAATAATAAATTCTGGAAGAAAAAAAAACTACACACAATAACAAATATTCAAATATTAGAAATCTAAATAAAAATAGAAATAAAAATCCAAGAACATACCAGTAGTCGGTAGAATTATTATAAAAAAAATCATATATAGGTACCTTCATACCTCATATAAATGTATAAAAATTCCCTAATAAAAATGGTGCATCGTTTAAGCTTCAATTTCATGCGATTTTCGGGTCCCAATCGTGTTTATATTCAGACATATAGTCAAAACCTTTACAGAAAATATCCGTTTTTGGAATCCCTGCCTGATGGTGACCCTTGAGAAAGTTACCAGGTCAGATTTCTTATATTTATTGGTTTTTAATTTGGTTTATTACTACTTTCGTTTTTTGTTCTACTTTCATTTTTTCCTACCTCTGTTTTGGTTCTCAAGGGTTACCATCAGGCAGGGATTCCAAAAAAGGATATTTTATGTAAAGAGTTTGACTATATGTCTGAATATAAACCCGATGAACCGAAAATCACATGAAATTGAAGCTTAAATGAGCATCATTTTTTTAAATACAAATATATGAAAATTACAGAAACAAACGAAAACACACACAAATCCACTGTAGAAGAAAATCAATCGATTAATAAAAATAAAAAAGAAACAAGAAAGCAAACAAAATATCAGTAGCCGATAAAAATATTACAAAAAAGAAAGCCCTGAAACTCCTAACTTCGTTTTAAAACATCATATAATGCTAAAAATATAGGTAATTTTTTCTAAAGTTTTATTTTTGATATGAAATTAGATAAATAAAGGAAGATTAACAAGCAATACTTACTGCAAGTTTCTTAACCATTCTTTCGCCTTCAGCAACCATGGAAGGATGTTGTTTACTGCTTTCTTGTAAATATGTTCTTTTGATAATAATTAAGGTTAACTACTACTTTACAGAAATTTTATAAAGAAATTTAGCTTTTATACATTAAAATTGAATTTTATAAAAAAAATACCATCTAGAAAAAGTTAAAAAGAACTTAGCTTATAGCTTATAATTTAAAGACAAACCAATTCAGCAAGAGAATGCACTAAATAGTGAGTAAAAACATTAAGCATAAAAAAATAATAATTTTGCATATAAAATTTTTAGAAAAATCTTTTTTTAGTTGTTTTTTTATATTTTATGACATTTTTTTTAAAAAGGAAATTTTGATCAAAGAAAAGTAGAAAGACTCTCAGTAACATTCATTAATAATCCAAGATTATATAAATTAAAAACTTTTCAACAATTAAATAAAAAGAATGTAAGATTTTTTTTGAAAATAATAAAAAAGAACCTAAAAGGTGTAAATATCTCTATGACTGTTTCTTTTTGTATAGTTATTCAATTTTGTGAAATTAAAAAAAAGTTATTTTAGTAAAACTACACAATATTAAAAATGTTTAGAAGAAATATTATTATTTTAAAATAATTCTTATAATAAATTAAGAAATAACCTATAATCTTCTTTAATCCATAAACTTTTGTAGCATAAATAAGAGAAGAACAATGAACAGATGTGTGAGCTCTTAGAAATTTTGCTATTGAAATCCAATTACTTATATCCACTAAACATATCTAAACAAAGATTTTGAGGAAAAAAACACAGACAGTATAGTATAATTATATACAATGTTGATTATCAGACATCAGATTCTGATTTAACTTTATGATTTCACAAAACATTTTTTACAATTTTATAATCCCATCTGTCTCCCCCTTTACATACATACCATAGTATAAATTTTTTTAATGACCCATATTTATGAACATTTAGAATTAGAATAGTTTACTTAATTTATAATTTAATTATTTTTTAAAAAAGATATTTTTTTTACCAAGAAATTTGAACTAAAAGAACATATATTATTGGCATACTGTAAAAGGTGAACAAGCTAAACCAGATGTGCTAATTTGCTCTTTTGTTTTAAAATAGCATCTTTAGAACTGAACAAAATGCATATTAACATAAGTGGAACAAATATAATACAATGATGATATATACTACTGTTTAATTCTTCCTTCTAAGTTGACATTTTAAAGTAAAAAAAATCATATATATACAGATTTCATTTACGATGATTGCTTTTAACTGCATATCAATGACATATTATACATCTGCTTTGCATACAAAAAAAATCTGGAATTTAAATTAAATTTATCTTTACTTCTTTTTTAGTTATCAAAAATTGAGAATGTTTTTCTGGTTTGGTCTTCAATATAAACTCATTAAGTATTTTTAATCAGCAAAATAGATTCAACACTGTATTTAATCTATGTGTTATTTCTCCTGATTTCACTTAATTTTTGCAGCTATTAAAATATCTTTTTTTTGCACTTTCTGTAACCATTGATGTAAATGGAACTTAAAAGGCATTTTAAGAATCATAAGAAATGAACAGAGAAATAACAAAGGAAAATTGAATATGAGATGCCTAAGAATTCTGGAATCAAGCCTCTCCCTACTTTCAAAATGAGAAATCACTAATAACATTAATGCAATATATTCCAAATACGTATATATGAAGGATTGGCAAATAAAACCAAACACAAAATATGTATAATTATTGAATTCAAATGTATAACATTCAGTTATTGAAAGAGTTGTAAAGATTAGCCATTATTATCCAAACATGGCTTACAAAATCAACAAAATTTGATATAGATGTTGATTACTATTAAGGCTACTTCTGTTTGTTGAATCAAACTGTTTCTCAGCAATAAATATCATATTTAAAATTCCCATTAAGAGAAATACATATGAAAATAACATTTGAAGAACATGGAAAACATTTCTGATTCTTTACGTGAATTAAATGAAGACATGTCCTCTTCTTATGATTAAAAAGAAATTTTCAATCTCAATGGCTTACTTTGTAATTTTCATTTATCTCTTAAGCACTGAATAAATATAACAACCATTTAAACAAACTCAATTACATTACATTAATCATGATTTTCTAAATGAATAAATGTTAAATTTATTCAAAGTCTATTAACTTATGCATCTACCTAATAAAGAAAATTCGGGACATGACAGTCAAACAAGTATTATTAATTGCCTAGAAATAGAGAATTTTTATTATTTCATTAATTTCCTAATAATCAAATTTAGTTCTTTCATTAGTGTAATGTACTGTAATGCATTAACTTCAAAAAATGAATAAAAAGAATAAAAAATAGCAAAATTCTACTGCCTTATTAATCAATTTATGTAGCTTTAATGCATGTAGTTGTTAATACTATATTTGTTTAAAGCATATGAATGCAAACATTTCTTAGATACTTCTTTTATGTTGGTTTAAGAAATAAAAATAAAATCCTCACATGAAAACATATCAACAGATATATATACACATTAAATACATAAATAAAAAGAAAAGGATATAAATAGGCAACTTCATTTTCTAAAACAAATATTTGCTGTTGCAAATTTTCAATATATTCAGCTTGTGATTCCACTACACAGTCTGAATCAGACGTACAGTGAGGCTTGTTTCTAAAAGAAAAATATCAATAAATGATGTATTTTGCATAGGGGTTTAATTCATTAAAGTGATATTTCAACTTTGTTAATATATGAATTTGGAGATTACGCTAATAACATCACAAATCTGCTTAGAAAAACATCACAAATCTGCTTAGACTTCTTACAAAATGTAAGAAATAAGTTGTTTTTATTAGAATATGAATTTAAGTAAAACATATATATTGGTTTTAATAAAGCAAATTTGAAAATTTTGTACATAAATGCCTTTTTTTACAGACATTTAAATTTTTGTTTTCATTTATAACAAACTAAGTTCATGTCTTCAGCATTCTTTACTTTTAAGTCACAATTTTTATTAAAAATATACAAGAAATCTATCTATTCAAATGTGTTTTAAATGCATAATTCTTTATTATTGCTTTTTAAAATTTATAAGTATTGAAAAATTATATTTGCATTAATCATCTTGCAGGCTGTTTCTCATTAGGACATTCTATGCATGATCCATTTACAATTTGATGACAAGAAAGTAAATGATAACACAGTATAAAATTTAATAAATTTGGGAGTCTTAACAAAGAATAATTTGCAGTCTTATAAGAATAGTAACTAGAAATTTGAGGATCTGTGAGCCAATATACCAAAATAGAAAATATCTATGTACCAGCAAATAACAGATAAATAAAGTATTGTTTTTTTTTTAATATAGCTTTCTGAACAAATTACATTTCTTATATATTGATACTTGTGTATCAACTACATGCAATTGCTAACCTTTTCGCTAAATCACATTTCTGGTTAATACACTTAATATAATAAATGACTTCTATGATGAATAATTTTTAAAATACACTATACCTATATACTTAATATGGGTACTGAGTGTGTGAATAATATACAAGTACCTATATATTTTCTGACTCTTATATGAACACTCAGTATTAGTTTTCTATCCAAATTCTTTAACCAATTCTTAGTATGATAATTGGTAAAGTGTATAAAAGTACAAGTACTTACACATAATTACAAGTAATACTAAAACATGCTACTGGCAAAAACTGTAAAATTTTAGTTATACCAGAATGTATTAATGTGAGATCTTTACTATCATATAATTGATAAATACTAAGATGAATAAACGTTTAGAGACAAATTGATAAATGAAATTATTGTGGTTGAAATCTATTTTCATAGATGTTTTGAATTAGACGCCATTGGGGTAATACAAACAAGAAAATAGGGTAATCTTTGAGCAACCATATTCACAGTAATGATAGCTTATTACCTGTATTGATTTTGATTACTTGAGATCCTTGATGGAAAGGGGTAAATAAAAGTATATTTCAATTATTATTGTTACGATAGCAAGCAATGCATTTCAATATAATGAAAGCAATATAAGAAAATTACCAAATAATTGATTAAAATCTTACTTATCGTCCCCTTGACTAAGTTTCATATTGAATTGCTTGATTGGTTGTGTTTTCTTATTACCTTTACAAATAGATGCTTTTTTCATTGCTAGGAAATAAATCAATTTTCTTTAATCATTGAACTAGCATTATTGTAAAATAGAATTCCCTTACACACTTTCATAAAAATATAAAATAATCACAGAATTTTAAATTAACAATAAGGTTTAATCGATAAAACTGTAACATTAGTGCTAAACAAATAATTTTTTGTAAAAAATCAGATTAAAATAATCGCGCAGGAATAAAAGCTACATAAAAATACTCTCTCCTGCTCTCCATCTGTCACTTTTAAAGCTGTTGCCACAACAAAGATATCCGTTGCTATGGAGAAAAAGTTGTAGTAGGTTTTATAAAAATAAATGACACTCTGTAATTAATATAATTTTTCTAATAATTTCATCAACTTATAGCTCATTTTATGAGTATAAATGACATTAAGATAATATATTTTAATTTTCTAATCAATTCATATATTTTATATAATGCTTTTTGAAATTTTGTAAAAATTTAAGTTGAGAAATGCACCTACATTACATGCGATAATTTCTGACGTAATTATCACATGGTTATCAGTAAGCCAATTAAATTTCAGAATTGTTATTAGTAACAACAGCGCTATTTTAGTTTACGTTTTTGTCAATATAATAGAAAATGGAAAATTTATACTTAATTATTGAAGCTTATTAAATTATATTGTTTTCTGATATCAGTTTAAATTTTGGAGCAAAGTATTTCTTTGTCTACGGAGTTTTTCCTTTTTAACTATTGAAAATTCTAAAGGAAATGGTGATTTAAATATAAATACGAATTTGTTTATTTGTATATTTCATATTTGACTGCATCGAATTTCTAACAAAAGATGGCTTTCAGAATAAAGCAAGAAAAAATAGGTATAACACTTGTTTGTATTATTTTTAAATAGTTGTTTTCAATTATTTTTGTGAAAATTTTCTAAAAATTATACACCATCTGCTGATTCAGTTTGACGTTGTTTTAGTTTAAAACTAGAATTTCTGAATGATCATTTGTTTCATTTTTCAAAAAATGAAAGTAGTATATTTGTGCAGCATTTATCATGTACCAAAATTTGCCTACATTGACTATTTTGTTGTGTTTTGCATAATGTTTTGTTCTCAAATTTATAAATTTTATTGTGTTAAATTTTATGCCACCATTATCACTATTGATTATTTATCTGCTCGGTTTCAAACTTTTTGTTACGTTATTTTTCTTACAGATTTGAGGGTCATTAAATATAAAAAGCAATTTGAAATTTCTTATCCCTGAATTAATAACAGAAACTAAATATCCACTTTGAGAAATTTTTTCAACATCTGAAATAATTTATTGTAATGTTGTATCTTTTAAAGATACTGTTTTTTAAAAATAAACTAACTGCACTATAAGAAGTAGTTCAATTTTGCATGATAAATTGCATACTTAAGTACAAAATATGATAGGAAGTATAAAATCATTATTGGTTCACAATTGGTAAAATCCAATTTAACCATGATTTCCTATAAGGTTCCCTTTGCTTTAAGAAAGTTAACTAATTATATTTCTTGATTATGATTTAAAAAATTTTTGTGAGAAAGAGTGAGGTATTAATATTTTTAGCTAAAATACATAGATTTTTGTTACATTTTCATAAGATTTTATGATCTTTATGAGGGGAAAAAAGTAAATGCAAACTTGTCTAGTTTAAAATAATTGTATAATATGCTTAAGATTTTTAATTTGATTATATTTTATAAATTTTTACTATGCATGTAAAGGGTTGTATAGTATGCTAGATATTTTTTTTAATTTTTTATTTTAAACTTTGATAGTGCAAATTTTTTTTCTTGAATTTGTGAATTTGATGAAGTAGAATACTGAAAGGATTTTCTGATTTATTGCTCGTATGTTTAATAATGTCACACACCTTTTGGACTGAAATAAATCTTAAAATCCTTTAAAGGATTTCAAAATCTTCATACAGTAAAGAAAAAAAAGAGAATTATTTTAAAAAAAACATAAAATGCTATTAATTTTATTTAGTAGGCATAATATGCTATAAATGTAGGTATAATATGCTATAATGTTTTCCCAATAAACT
The DNA here is from genome assembly GCA_026289955.1 of Argiope argentata. Classification (NCBI taxonomy): domain Eukaryota; kingdom Metazoa; phylum Arthropoda; class Arachnida; order Araneae; family Araneidae; genus Argiope; species Argiope argentata. The sequence goes on along the minus strand of JAOUZG010044950.1, from coordinate 3,543,627 downwards.
TAATTTAATGAATTTTATTATTTTGATGAGATATCTTCTCTTCATAATATTTTTTGTATGCTGATATTTCTTGAAAGAAGAATTTTATTTTTTATGTTATAACTAAAATGCTTTTAAAAAAAGCTGTTTTATGTATGATTTCTTCAATTGTACTTTTACACAATAGTTCTAGTAATCTATTAGAATGCTTAAGTACATTTTGCTTTCTTTGTAAAAAGAAACTTTTTAGAGTAATTTAACTATCTACTGAAACCAAAAAGAGAGGGAATAACAAAGCATATAGTAAATATTTAGTTTTTGGTGGTAGTATGAGAGATGATTCTATTTTATATAATCACTTCTGTAAATAGGCATACTTAACACACTCATATATATTAATATACAGGTTCCATAGTAATTTATTTTACTTTTTAAATATTGTTCCAAACAAAATATTTTTAAATAACTTTTTTATTGAATCTTTTTACCCAAAATGATAATTTTATATTTTGTCTTTTTACTGGATTTAAATATTTTCTAGTCTTTGTGTTTCTGTAGATATTTTCTGCCTATAATATTCTCCTACACACTTTCTGTACTCTCCTACTTTTTTCCTTCCTATCTTGTCCCCATTACAACATAAGCTTTGCATTATCACATTATTCAAAGTTATAACTGATTGTGAATAAATATGGTTGGCTATGACTATACTTTCAGTTTATTTAGTTTGAAAAATTGATTCCTTTCCCTGTTTTATCAAATTCTCAGATTATTCAAGGCATTCTTTTAAAAAAAATTTAAGTGTATATTTAAATATTATCATATATAGTGAAATATTTTAGATATTGTATCTTTCTTTTTCATTTAAATATTAAATTAAAAGAATGGTGTTATTAATAATTTAGCTATGTATCATTGATTTGAACTTTTGCTTACCTTTTTAAAGTTAAATTAAAGATCCCCCCTTATCTATAACAGAAAACTGAAGAAGCAAGAAATGTTTATGTCGATTACATTAGATGAAAATTACTGAAAATATTTAAGAGAAAGTACTAGTGTCAATAATAATCCAGTAGAAAGATAAAATATTAAATATTATGTAATAGATTTTATTTCTGAAATTCTAAATATTAAGGATGGGAGGAAAATTTTGTAAGTTTATCGATAGTAGAGTGATGAGCTAATCATTTCTTTGTCTACATTTTCATACATTTAAAGCAATGTTTTCAATGATAAGTATTGCACTTTATTATTATGTTCTGTGATAAAAATAATCATATATAATCTTAGATGATTATTACAAAACTATTTTCTGTAATTACTACAAGTAAAATTAAATGCAAATTAATAACGCTCTCATATATCTAATTGATGAAATATTTAAAAATTTATCAACTTTGTCTGGTGTAAACACCAAAATCCAAAAGTCCTGGTGTAAAATCCAAAAAGAGTCAAATGTTATTGAAAATAGAACTCTATTATTATATTGCATAACTAAAGTAATTTATGTTCAGAACTCAGATTTAATAGTATGTTGTCTTAAATATATGAAGTTTTAATTGTTTTGATATTATAGTACAGTAAGACCCCGCTTAACGCGGGGGATACGTTCCATCAAAGTAGAGCGTAATGTGAAACAGCGCTAAACGAGGCTATCTTTACATGTAAATATTGGGGTTAGGGGAAGATAGGTAGGAAATTGGTTAGGTATTAAATTTAAAAAGTATGTTTTTTTAATAAAAATAAAACCAAACATTTATTTCTTAAAGCCTAAATTAATACTACATTATTATTTCTTGCAAAAATAAAAACAAAATATAAATAACAAAAAGAATATTCTTAAAAAAAAAAACAAATAAATTTCTAAGTCAGTCATATTTAGTTAGCCTTCCGCGTCTTCAGTGTTCTACCTTTTTATGACAAAAGCATCTAATGTTGTTTGCCTTTTTCTTTTGCGTTGTTCTCTTAAAAGTTCTTCATAAACGGATAGAGCATATCTAACACCACGCCTTACTTTTGAGCTCCTGTCAAAATTCGGATCATTTTCAATGAATTGATCCATTATTTCAGTTATGGTAGACAAACTCCTTTTTACAAACGCCATCAAAAGTTCTTTTTGCTCTTCTTCTGAATCACTGCTGTCAACATTTTTGTTTTCTTCTTGTTCAGTTAATTCCTTGAGCTCATCATTAGAAAGACTAGCCGCTGCTTCTTGAATTAATTCTTCGACATCTTCCACATTTACCCCTTCAAAACTGGTTTGCTTCGTTAATTTCACTATCTCTTCCACTATTTCATTCACATCGACAGAGTGTCCAACGTCATCGCTCTTACTTAAATCCGGCCAAATATTCTTCCATACTCCTTTCAAAGATCTTTCTGTTACCTCATACCAAGAAAGGCCTATGTTTTGTACAGCATCCACGATGTTGTAGTTTTTCCAAAATTCTCTTATGGACTGGTTCTCTTCTCCGTCTGTGTTTTCAAACATTTGCTTAAAGGTTCGCCGCGAGTAATAGGCCTTAAAATTGGATATAACGTCTTGGTCCATTGGTTGAATTAAGGCAGTTGTGTTAGGCGGCAAGAAAACCACTTCGACTGGAATGCATGTTGTTAAGTCTGATAAATTTGTTGGGTGGCTTGGAGCATTATCAATTAACAGAAGTGCTTTTTGTTCAAGTTTTTTTTAATTTCGCAATAACGTTTAACAGACGGGCAGAAATGTTCAGTGAACCAATCCTGGAAAAGTTTCGCAGTTATCCATGATTTTTTATTAGACTCCCAAATTACAGGTAAAGTTGATTTAGATATGCCTTTCATCGCTCTTGGGTTTTTGGAATGGTAAATTAGTAATGGTTTTAATTTAAAATCTCCCCGCTTGCGTTACCACCTAGTAGAAGGGTTAGGCGATCTTTTGCAGCTTTAAATCCTGGTGCCCGTTTCTCTTCACGGGATACAAATGCTCGTTTTGGCATTCTTTTCCAAAACAAGCTTGTTTCATCAACATTAAAAACCAATTCTGGAGGATAGTTTCCATCTTCAATTATTTTTTTAATATCGCTGGAAATTCAGCCGCCGCTTTTGTATCACCACTTGCTGCTTCTCCTGTAATCTTTATGTTGTGAAGGTTATTTCGATGTTTAAATCTATTAAACCATTCTCGACTAGCAACGAAAGTTTCACTTTTGTCAATTGTCTCAGCCTGAATGTAATTAAAAATCCTTCTAGCTTTTCCCATTATGATAGATTGGCTTAATGGCATATTGCGGTCACTTTCGTCGTTAATCCATATAGAAAGTCATTTTTCCATTTCCTCTATGGTATTATTTCTAGAATGGGTAATTCTAGTTGCAGAGCTTGACGTAGTTGCAGTATCCGATGACAGTATTTTTTCTTTATTCATGATGGTCCTTATTGTTGAAGTTGGCAAATTCAATGAAGCACTAATTAGAGTTCGACGTTCACCAGAATCTAATCTTCTAATGACTTCCATTTTAGTTTTGAGTGAAATGCTTTTTCTGGTTGCTTTCTTTTCTTTTCCATTATCACCCACAGTAAAAAAACTAAAGATCAAAATATTTGACACTGTAATATAGTATTAAATATGTAAATTAATACCTACTTACAATAATGTCAACAAATGTTTTCAATAATAAAAATATGTCTGTACAATACCGCACCAAACAAGAAATACAAGTACACTCTTTCGGATATGTATTTGAAACCTATCGCTGCATAATATTTCGTGGAATCCCCGTATGCTGCGAGTGATTTCGTGGAATCCCCGGGTTGAAATAAAAGAGCGCTAAACCGAAACAGCGCTAAACGAAACAGCGTTAAGCGGGGTCTTACTGTACTTTATAAAAAGGCAATGCAGTGATCTGATTATTAAAACTGACTTTCCATTTTAATTTAAATAAAGTTTTTTTTAAAATTCTATATTTTATTTGATATTATTTTTTAAAAATCATACTGGTTTTCAATAATTTATATAAAATTGACATTTATTGATTAATATGAGATTTTTTTCTTTTATTCTTGATATAAAATAACTTCTTTATATTTAATAAAATGAAAATTACATTACTGCTTCTGAATATGAAATTAAGTATTTTTTAAATGCTTGGAAACTTCTTAAGTAGAATTTATTTTTAATGACTTCACATCAGCTCCTGAACTGGACAATGCCAGGTCCAAATTGGAAGATGCTTTACAATATATTATGGAAAAAACTGATGAGAGGTATTTATGTTTCTTTTACACATCTGCTTTGAAATGTATCCTTTTAATATATTTTTGAAATTATAATTAAATCTATTAAAATATCTTTTCAGCCCTTCAACATCTGATGATGAATATCATAAGGGGTTAAATGATATTTCCATAAAAAAGTAAGCTGTGCTTTTTTTTATGATTATTGATTTTGATAAAATATTTAAATTCATTTGTGAAGATAACTATAAATGATTCTTATAATTTTCTTTACTTTTCAAAGCAGGATGGCTCTATATTTTGTATAATTGAAAATATAATGATTTGTCTATCTCTAAAAATCATTTTTTAAACCTTTGTTTTGAAGAAAAAGCTATTTTTTATGTAAAATCACATTTTTAATTATTTAACGTGTTGTTTTCATCTAAAGTAAATTTTTGTGTATTCCTATTTCATTTTCTTTGGTTATTTTCTGTTGATTAAATTAAAAAAATTTTTTCACAGTTTTATTCCATGATGAACTTAATAATGGGCTAATTTATAATGATCATAAATTAAAAAATTCTTCTTAAAATTGTATCATGCTTATAGTATAAAGGTCCCCTACCTGCCCTTCTGCATTCCTCCCGTCCCCTTTTTTTTCAATTATAGATTTGTTAAGTTAGCTCATTTTGGAATTTTGTATGTATAGTTATTGCATTCCTAACATTCCTAACCAAAATTACTGTTTTAATTTTATAATTCTTAATAAAAGGATTTTTGTCTTTTTAATTTTTTTCCTAATACAATTCTGCTAGTTTTAATGCAGATTTAACTAATTTTATTTTATTCATTTTATTTTTTACATGAAAACTATGATAATTTTCAAAGTAGCACAAATAACAAAGTGAAGAAAAGTACAAATCCTTTAAAAAGAAAAAGGTGAAAGAAATGCAAACATATTAAACAGTAAAATAGAGTAGAAGGGGGAAGGGTAAGGATTTTTCAAGCAGATTCTTATATCGTTTAAAAGTTACAAAAATTATATGTTGAACAGTCAGTTCCTTTAAAAGATCTGAAATTTGGAAAAGAAGATTAAATATGCTATATTTACCTTATAGTTAAAATCATACATGCTTCATTTTATATATTTTTGAATCCGAGTCCTTTTTTGATGCACTATAATAGAGGAAATCATATGGTTTATGAAATCACAGGTTTTATTTTGATTTTAGGCATTAAAATTAAAAAATTTTCTGAATTTCATAGAAATTAGTGGTTGAGTTTAGTAAATAAATATATGCAATATTTTCTTAAATGATGGACTAGAACAGAAGATATAGAATGATTTATAGTAACAAAAGAAATGTGAGAGGAAAGATAGTATCTTTTAAGAAAAAATATAAATAATAATGTAGAATAAGAAAAAGCAAATAGATTAGCATTATTTAAATTTATGCCTTAGAATTAAAATTTTCAAAATTTCATGACAGTTGGATTTAGAGTTTAGTAAACAAATATATGCATTATTTTCTTAAGTGACGAACTTGGACAGAAGTTTGGAATGATTCCTAGTAACAAAGGAAATGTGAGAGAAAAGATGATACTATTTTTTAAGAAGAGATGGTGTGTGAAATTACTGTAGAACAGGAAAAAGCAAATAGATTAGCATTATATTTGGGGCTGGTAGGTAATTTGCTGCACAACAGATACAAGTTGAAAGGAAAAATATATCTACAATGTTGTTAGCATTTAATGCCCTTGCATTAACTTATTTATGTATTTCATTTCAATGAACCACTATTTTGATATTTAAGGGAATTTTTGGATAGAGAAAAAATAGGATCAGCAGTTTCTTGGAGAAATTAGATCTAAATTAACTGCCTGATATTGAGATTTATAAATTTGAAAGCAGTTGAGTTAAATAAAATCAGCAGAAATAAAATTGATCTTAGATTTTTTTAAAGTTTGATAATTGACTATTTTATTTGCTCTGAAGTTAATTTGGAGTTTGATAATTTTTTTCTTCCAGTTCCATGTTTAAGTTGTTGAAAAAGGCAATAATCTATTATCTATCTCTCACTCTCTCTCTCTATATATAAACTGTTGAGACCAAGAAACAAATTGCTATATTATAACATCTTTATTCTGAAAATCAAACATGCCAAAATTTCAGATCAATTTCATAACTTCCTCAAATAAATCAATTTAACGCTCCCTAATTCATCAGATAAGTTGTGGATGAAACATTGTAACATGTTGAGTTGAACTGAAAAATTTCCAAAATGGTGAACATTTGTAAAATAATGTTCTCTCTCGTATCAAAGTGCAAAATTATCACAAAAGGTATTTCCTTATAATTTAAAATACTTCATTTTATCTCTCTGTAAATCAAGAAAAAACTAAAACTTTTTAACACAAATCAAAATATTGTACATAGTTTTTAAATATGATTTCTCTGTCATCAAGCAACTAAAAGAAGCATTTAGATGCTTTTCACTAGCAAAAGCTGTAGTGTGTATAAATTTATTTTAAAGTTGAATTTTTTGGCATTTTTAATTTCCTCCCTAATTTTATACTTATTGCATAAATTAGAGATTCAAAATTAAAAAAAAATCAATATTTTGTTTTTTATTTGCGCAATTTTCTATCTTTTTTAAAAAGCCTTTTACTCTCTCTTACATTATTTTATATGAATATTCTTCTTTCATTTTAGAGAACCTTCTCCTGTTTCTTCTCCAGCAAAGAAACCTGCCCAGCGGACACAGCGCAAACGGCGGAGGAAGGATGAAACATTGAATAGAAATGCCAGTAATTAATTGACTATTATCCTTTTTTTTATATATGAACAATTAATTAATCTATTGGTATTGAAGCAATCTAAAATTAATCTTGAAATTGACAATGGTTATGATTTTTTCTTGATTTTGTAATCAGCCTTTCTGGACTAGTAACCTTTAGTGTCAAATTCTTTCTAAGTTTCCCTCTCAGTTAGGGATAATAACATTCTCCAATCCATTTTTTTTTGTAAAATTTTTGAATATAAGAATAAATATCTTGAAAATTTTGTTCTATTCTAGTTATATTTGGATTTAAGGAAATAGTAGCAGTTTCTATCTATCTATCTATCTAACTAACTAACTAACTATCTATCTATCTGTCTGTCTGTCTGGATGGATGGATGCATGCATGAATAATATTTCTTCCTCTTCTATTTGAAGAAATATTAAAATAATTTTGCTTTTACAGATTCGTACGTGATGAAGCTATTTGATCGTGCCGTAGATCTGACTCCATTCACTGAACAAACTCCTCTATATCCTATATGTCGAGCCTGGATTAATAATCAGGCTTTATATAAAAGTTGTCACCAACCTAAAGAAGAACCTGTGACCGATGAACCTCAGACTTCAGAAGATCCTGATAAAGTAAATTATTTTTTTAGTAGTGTCTGAACAGAATTTTGCTTTTGTTATTTGTGTGTTCAAGAGATTAAAATACATTTTAGAGATAATTTTGCCAAAAGGCACAATTATATTGAGCCTTAATGCCTTTTGTAATTTATTACACAGTTTTTTTTTATATTTGCTATCTTTGTTTACAATTGTCTACAGGCATTTGTTCAAATAGTAATGATGAATGGGTGTGCTAGTTCCGTACAGGATAGACTATATAACCTAAGGCTATCAAATTTGGCATAGATGTATTTTGTAGTGCATGAATGTGCACCTTGAATCAGTTTTTTTTTTAAGAATTAAATTTTATTTAATTAAAATTTGACAGATTATTTTGGCTTTTCCTCCATTATAATTCTTAAAAATGTTATTGCATAAAACTAATTTTTACAGTTTTAAAGATTAAAAATTGCCTTTTGAATATTAACAATTTAATTTTTGTATTTTTTTTAAAATTTTGACAATTTTTAAAATAATTGTTTTACTTAGTTTTCAGTAATGTGTTGCAATTATACCCTAAAGTTAAAACTGTTTTCATTGCATTGTCAAATATTTAATTAATTTATTTTCTTACATTCTTGAAAGCTAAAAAAAAAAGAATGTCTTTAATAATTCTATCTTTAAGTTTTCTATATTTACATGACAAATATAGGAAAAAAAATGAAATTACAGTACAAAAAAGATGCAAGATTATGAAATCAGACAGCTATATTTTTAACAGAACTTTAATGCCATGGAAGTGAGTTCCATTATAAGAAATTGTTCACATGAAGAACATAATATGCAATACTATCAAAATAACACAGCTTTAATACATATGACAATTTGAGATTTAAAAATAATTCATGATTGAAATCACAGACATAAGGTTATGCTTGAGAAATTCAGTTTATACTATATAATCAGTATTTCTAATAAAGCAACTGATTGCCAAAAGGGTTTTTTTTTTCATTCATTTAAAATTTGTTTGCTAATGAAATAGAATCTGCAAGTTTATTTATATAAAAAAATAGCATATATATATTTTTAAAAAGTATTTTCTTTTATGTGGGTAAAACTTTTTTGAAATGCAATAACAATGCTTGCAATGATTCTTCTCATTTTGCTATTAAATTTATAAGAACATTATTCTGTAGTATAACTTTCATTCTTGTACAAAACATTTTCTGTAGGATTATGAAAAATAAAATTTTCCAATTTACTTTCTTTTTATCAATAAGTAAAATTTTGTATATAAGTTAGATTATGCATTTCAAAAATGTAGTCAACAAATTTTTATTAAAGTTGCAGTAAGTATTGTTATATTTATACAATGTTTTAAATGAAAAAATAGACAGGGCTTTATTTATACAATTGTCTTTGTGCATAATAATATTATTCTTATATTTCTGCATGATTTATTTGTCCGTTAATTCTATGAATATAGAAAGAGTATCTTAGATTTGAAATTAATTTCTTGTTCATATTAATTTAAATGTATAACAGGCTCATATTTTCAAATACAAACATTTTTGAACACCTTTACATTGTTAAATAATATTCATTATTTTTAGTAATAAGACTTATTTTTTACTTTCAAATTCAAATATTCTTATTAATTAAATCTTTGGAATGCCAATTCATATGCAAAGTTTTTTCTCTTCAAAAGTAATTTTCTGCCCATCTTGTGTGAAATAGGTTAAAATTGAATCCATTGTTGATATAAATAAATTTAGAGCTCATAAATTGTGTACTGTAGAATTTCAAATTACTTCATAGATTTCTTTCAGATTTTGTATGCAACTATTGCATAATATAAATAACTTTTTAGATTGTTTGTCACAATTATTTAAATAGCAGATTTTAATAATTTTTTTAGTAAAAATAAGAAAATATTTTCTGTTAGTGATGGATAAATCAACTATTAACAAATAAAGAAATTCTTCTGCAAATTTGTGATGTTTGAAACAATTTTACAATAAACAATCTTAATCTTAAAAAGAAAAAGAGAGGAAAAAAAAAAGGAAATATCTTATCCTTTATTTAAAAAAAAATTAACTCCGTGTTCATCAGACATATACATATATATATTTCCATTTAATTATTTAAATTAAAAAACATTAATTATAAAAAAAATTCCTTCCTTAATTGTGTTTTTTCCTTAAGGAACTTGATGAAAACAGTGAGGATATCCGTCACCTTCCTCCTCCTAGTCCTTTGAAAGGCAAAGATTTAAGAATACCATCACCAATTCCACAACCAGAGGAGCAATTTGTTATTTGTTCTGTAAGTACCCCATCAAATATAAAACTGAATAAAAAGTATTCTTTAAATCTGATTTTATAACTGGTGTATTCATTATAACATTTTATCCTTAAAGTTTAGAAAAGAATGATTATGAAAATAATTTATTTACAATGAAATACTGTATATGTTGGCAGATTGCATTGCACTGTATATTAAGTGCTTCAGAATAATTATATTTATATGGTACTAAATTTTAGAATTTGTTTATCATATGTTTTAAAGAATAATCTAATTTTTTTCTTCCTTCTGTCAATCTATATAATCTCTCAAATCTATTAATAAAAAAATTTGATAATAGTAAAAATGCTTGATACTAATAAAAGGACATTTATTTTTATGAAATAAGAAATTGCACAGTTTATCCAAAGATGAAAGTATACATATTTGACTCAAAAAAGATAAAAGTTACTGATCCTAATTCTATATTTATTGACAGTGTTTCCCCATAATTTCATAAAGCTAGTTTTGAAATATACATTTGAGATGAGTAAAAGTATCTCATCATGGCATTTTAAAGAATAGGTTTTTATGCCAGTTTAAAAACTGATTTAAAATTCTATATCATAAGATTAAATATATTCATTAGTGGTTGGGTGCAATGGTGTAACTAAGCAAAATGGAGTTTCTCAAAAGAAAAGAAAATGGAATAATGCTATTATTTCTGGCTGTATATGCAATTTTAACACTTTGGATCACAGACAACAAAGATCAAGCCCTTTGACAGTATAGTTACTATTACAATTTCAGGCCATTATATTTAATTTTATCTAACTGAAATCTAGGCTTTAAATACTGGATTAAATTCGGTTTCTAAGACATGGAATACATTTTTCTTTCTAGTGTTAAAAAGTTGTATGAAAATTACAAATCTGTATAAAAATTATCTTACTTGTATTATATTATAAAATTAGAGAAATTTCTTTCAAATAGGGATGAAGCAATTCTCTTTGAAAAACTTTAAACTTATACATTGTATAAAGGCTAATATTAGATTTAATTTAGATTTTTCAAAATTTTTTAAAAGATGTTATCGAGTGTTTCTTTGCAAATATTTTTTATCAAGATATTTTTTCTTCAATGCTTCCTAATTTAAAGCAAGTGAAAAATCAGAATCATTTAAATTTCCCTTACAAATAAACTTCTTTACAGGAAAAAATAAAAATAAATAAAGTATTCATTATCAATGTCCAAATTATTTTCTAATTTTACTGAGGATGTTTTGTAATATCATTCTTAGATATCTAAATAATATCTAATTTTATTATCTAATTATTTTAATTTATGTAAATGACCTTTTACTTCATTCTGGATTGTTATCAATTTGAAACAGGATTTTTAAATAGTTTCGCATGCAATTCTCTTTCATCTTCTGAAAATTTTCATAATTCCATCGACATTAAAAAATATTTTGTGACTTCAAATTATATATATATATATATATATATATATATATATATATA
>JAOUZG010044950.1:3495608-3527256 GCA_026289955.1 Argiope argentata | reverse complement strand
TAAAGTCCATTCAATCCAAACCCGCAACGCTAAAAACGTAACAATATTTATATTTAATTAAAATTAGTTGCTAAATTATGGATACCTAAAACCAGAACAAAGAAAGGGTGAAGAATTTTCATTCTTTTATTTTGCTCATAGCCTGTTGTTTAAAGTAAGGAAAATATAATATCTTGCATAACTTTAATTGTTTATATTAAATAAAAAATATTTTATAAGATTTATTCATTAGGCTCTATGAAGAAGTATAATCTGTTGGCTGTTTTGAATTATTCTTTTATCACAAAAGTTCAATTTTCATAAAGGTTTTATCAAATGAAAAGTGAAATTAGCTCCGAAAAATTTTACTTCATATTACATTTTTTAAAGAAATAATTACAAAAAAAAAAAAAAAAACAATCGATACACCATTAAATTTCAATTTCATTGTAAAAAATGACAACACATCAAATACTAAAGATAATATTAATCCATTCAAAGTTATATTTCATATTTTTTTAATGACATTCATTCATATGTTATTGAATAAACTTTTCAAAATATCACATTTTCTTTCTTCTTTTTTTAGAACTTTATTTCTGATATGCTTTATGACAAAATAATTCCAAATGCAAAGTAAATCGATTGCTCACCTTTATATTACTTTTTGTATTATAATTATTTAGAAAGAAAAAAAATTTAGATTAATGTCTAATTATTAGAACTAAATAGGCTACGCAAACACAACAAACCTTCTTCCTTTCATTCCACTTAAGCAATATTTTCCCTCCAGCTTACTCACATGTTAAATTGATATAACTGCTAAAAAGAGTGAAAATGGCTGTATTTTGGGTAATCGAATGTAAGAAAATTTCCTTTGCTATATTTCAATTGAGGTTTTTCAGCTATGTCGGAATTGTATTTCTATTCAATAATTTTTTTTATGTAGGTTAATAATTAATTAAAAGCAAAATATTGTTATATTTTTTATAAAAATGCATAGGTTTTTGTTGTATTATGTTTAATGTAAAATAAGAACTAATGTGATGTTGATTATACTTGGATGTGCAAAAAAAAAGGTAGGTGTTATTTAATATTTGATGGCCTCAATTCCAACTGCTCCAAGTTTATTTTTGGAAATCAAAGTTTTATGTGTTTTGGAATTAATTTAATCGAAGAATTTTTCATCCAAATTGGGTATTAACTAAAAACTAAAATTAGAATACAAATATAATTGTGTTTCCTTTTAGGAAATAAATCAGTTTCTGCCTATGTAGAAAATGATATTTATACACATAAAAATATTAAAGTCTACTAATTCATTCCATTTATTTCTGCTAATTTTTTGAATGAGGAAAAAAATTATTTGATTTTTAAATTGTGTTACATTAGAGCTGTTATATATATTACAAACATAACTCATGTTTGTAAACACGGATTTCAGCATTTTCAGAATTGATTTTTATCATTCTTGAGATCATTTAGTTTTCTTTTCTGTAGTATTTTTATTAAGATTTTATTTGTATGGATTTATATAGATTTATTCATCTTATTTCTTAATTCATCAAACTTATTTTATTTCTTGATGTTTTTGTTTTGCAAAATACATTACTTAAAGAAGTCTCAGCTTTTTTAAAAATTATTATTTCTGAGTGTGTATGCCATGTCTTCTTGTATAAGTAATTTTTTTGAAATTATCGAAATTCTAATTTATATTAATTTTAAAATACAATGAAAAATTTTCCTCTTATTTTGAAGACACGAGAAGTTATTTGTACATCAAATCAAAAACAACAACAACAAAAACTGTGCTTTTTAGAAGCTTTTGAAGCGGTGCTTAGTTACTAACATATGAGAAAGAAAAATATGTAGCGAGTTAAAAGGATTTAAATTTTTTTTACTAAATATGCAATTTAATATTTTATAGTAGTAATATTAGTTATAATTTTGAATCAGTTTTCATGTATTCACAATTAAAAAGTAATTATTTATGTTTTTATTTTACGTATTGTCATATTTTGTGTAGTATAATTTTTATTATCTATAAGGAAAGTTAATTAAAAAATATTCTAATTCTGTGCTAAACAAGTTATGACAGAACATCTTGTACCCTGGATCACGCCCTCTTATGCCTTAAATCATGTAGTCAGTCCTATTCCATTTTTCCATATGTTCTAAAGATGAAGAAGCTTTTGTCATTCAGAGTTAAAAAAAAATCACAATTGATAGTTGTTGCCTTTGACAAACATGTCTTTCTGGCTCTCTATTGGATGCTTCTGTCATACATCTCAATTTCAACTTTTCTTTTTCAGATGTTTTTTCATTGTGCCATTATAAAGGTAAATTTTATTAATGACCATTGCAAATTAATTAGCCTGACCCCAAATTTCTTTCACTAAACATAGCTCTTACTTTTTATGGAGTTTTTGTTTGTGTATTGTAACAAATTTCTCTTTTTTATGCTTGCAATTCAAATTTAAATTTCTTTTTTCCAGGATTTTATAAAACCAATTAAATTCAAGATTAATATTGTATATGTAATCTTATGTACTTCCTATAGCACGTGCTTCAATTGTTTTTTATTTATAGCCACCTCAAAAAATGCTAGAAGTTTATAAATCCATAAATATTAATTTTCAAAAGTTTTACTTCCTAAATAGTAAAAAAAAAAATGTAGCTGCATTTAATAAACAAGAATTAGATGATAAACAACAACAGGTACTAGTAAATATTACTAATTTAATTCAATTGTTTACTATAGTACTGCTCAAATGAAGATAATGAGTTAGTGATCTAAGATACCTCATACTCAGAGCATAACTATTTCCAGTACTAAATATAAAATATTCTTTTTCTCAGAAAAAATTGACAGTTAATAATCTATAAAGAAAGATCAAGTATTTCTAAAATTACAAGCATGATTGACAATTCCTGTTCACTTTTTGATAATTCTATATATCTGTTTCATTTATAAAAAAAAATGGTGCTACAACCTGATATTAACATATTTTTAAAAAATCTTAACATGCTTTTGTAAAATGAGTTTAGATTTCGTTTTACAAATTTAGATAAATGGCTGTAAAATATTTTTTATTCTTTTTCTTATAGGGCATCTTGAAAAAATAAGGAGAAAGAGAATTACAGCATTTTAATTTCTGAAAATTGTAGCCATTTTTAACGGATGTTATTTTGTTGTATCTGTGTGTAAATATGAGTTTTTAGTATTCTGAAATGTTACTTTAATAAATTTTTTAGGACATTAATTAGATTTATTTGAAGAGTGTTAGTGTTTGGTTATTTCACTGTTGTTAACTCAAGCTTCTATACGAAATTAGGACATATTTAATTTGTTAAGGACTTCTATACTGACCATCTACAACATGGTTCTCACTTCCTTTATCATGCTTAGCCTTATTGTTTCATATTTTATTAACTTGTGGTTACCAACAATCATCTGTATGTATAATTGATATTCATATTATTATTAGTGCTGAAAAGGGTATGGGTCAATGCAAGTTTATCAAATTTTTGTTCTCCATTTAAAGAAGAAAAGTATTCATCATTATGAATTAATTCCTGCAAGGAAAAATCAACTTTGCAGAGAAGTAACAAGTAAATTGCAGGGTTAAATGGATTTTACCTTGTGAACCTTTAAATGGATTTTGAAGAATTAGCATAATGTGCATGTAAGTTCATATTTACAACTACTAATGATAGTATTTTCGTATTAATGTCTGATGGTGTGTTACTACCAACTTATATGTTTAATATTAGTAGAAAATAAGTTTACTAAATTGACTTTGAAACTGTTTTTTTCAGGAAATGTCCTTATTAAAATAAATTGATATTTCAATCTAATTTGAAAAACAAATTACAATATTAAATTCTATTAAGAACATGCTACTTTATTCTTTTATATGGTATTTTACTGTCATGAATTTTAATATTACCATTTCTTATCTTTCATAGCTATGTATACTTAAACCAAAATGAAAGACTAAAGTAAAAATGATAAGTACATTTTTTTGCAATGATTAATTAGTTTGAGAAACTAACCAATGCATACCTGATTCTGAGCTAGAAACTAAAAGTAGATTGAAACCCATTAGCTTTAAATGAAAGGGCCGATTTCAACTTGAACCATGTGCAGAGAATTGCAATGCTTAGTCGAGTGCCTGAGAGAAAACCACTCATTTCTGTCCGTCATGCAAAAATTTGTTTACAGTGGTGTCGGGGAAAAAGAGACTGGACATCTGAGGATTGGAAATAGGTAATGTGGTTGTATGAATCACGCTACACCTTATTTTGCACTGATGGAAGACATCGAGTTTGGCGAGAACCTCATGAAGCCATCTTGCCTAACTTGCACTGTGCAAAAGTCTGGAGGGAGTATCGTGATATGGAGCATGTTCTGCTGGTATGGAAGAGGTGCTCTGGTGTTCCTAAAGGGTAAACAGCAATGCAATACCTAGATATATTGGCAGATCAAGTGCACCCTGCAATGTTGCATTTCTATCCTGATAGCCACTACATCATGCCAGAAGTGTTCAAAATTGGTTCGCTGAGCCTCAGATCTTAACCCCATAGAAAGTGTGTAGGTTATGGTGGAAAGATGCATCCGTCAGCACTCCCCTCTTCCATCTAATTTACAAGATCTAAAAAGCTGCATAGCCAATGCATGGTATTCTCTGGATGCAAATGCACTCCAAAATCTTGTAGACCCGATGCCCAAACGAATAAGAGCAGTTACCCGTGCAAAAGGTGGTTTAATAAAATATTGATCTTGGGTTTCTAATTCATCGGCCAGTGAGTGTACTTCAAAGTTCTGATTCATTTCACTTCTGGAGTGATTATTGGAAACAGAATAGAAATATAATTTGTGAGCCTAGACATATATTAATAGCATCTCAGTTGAATGATTTTTATTATTGAAGAAAACTATGCATATCTATGAAAACGTGCAATATCAAGAGAAAGCGACAACTGTCCATGTGCTTCATTTTTTAAGATTTTATTATTCTTATCATGGATGTGATCTTTTACAAACCTAGGTTCATCTGTATAAATAATCATGTAGCATTTTTAAGCATCATTTTAATCATTTCATGTCTGTTATCTAGAAAATTCAGGTGAGGTACTTGAAGCAGTAGTGCTTTATTTCTCAGTATCTTCCATACTAACAGAAAAATAAATCATGCCACCACCCCTCAAATTTGGACAATGATGTTTTCTAACTAAAAGAAAATTTAGGCTACAAGCTTTTTATCGGGAAATCAAATGCAATCAAATTCATTTTATTTAGTACTACAGTTTTATCTAAAGAATTTTACTCAGATCAGTGAAAACAAGACATTGTTTACATAACTCCAAATAATAAGGAAAACTCAAAAGCCAAGCCATTTTTTAAAGGTATATATGTTTCAATCTAAAGCCATGTCTTCATCTTTGTCTTGATCCTTCTTATCTTTACTACTTTCAGATGGATTCTCTTTAGAACTTTGTAAGGCTCTTACAAAGGCATCCATATCTGTGTAAAAAAATGATACATCAATAAGATAACACGTTAAATCTTGAAAATAGAGAACTATAATTAAATACTGCTTAATACCTTACTTAAAGAAAATTTTCACTAATGGATTTCTCTACTATTCTGGTAATTTTTAGAAAATTAATGTATGTAACTTATTTTAAGATTAGGATAAAAACCTTGTACATATGAATTTTCTTGCATTCAATATTATTGGAAATATAGTGAACAAATTTAATATGCTTCACTTTCAAAAGCATTTAGTGAATTTTCTTAAAGATAGAAGTTATTTGAAGCTTTCTGCAATTGATGGAATCATATTTCAAAGTAATTTTCAATGCAACTCATAATTAAAATGCTTATTACATTAAAAAATAGACAATCTTGGCTTTTATTTATACATCAATAATTAGCTCTGATTCCTGAAAATCTCCTTATTTTCCCTCTTGAATAATTTTACAATAAAGATTCTATTTTATCCAAAAATATTTTGAAATAAAGCAAGAAATCTTATATTTTAGAAATAAAAAAAAACAGCTACAATTCTCACAAACATAGAAGGACACATTTAGAAATAAATAAATATTTGGCAAAACATGACTCAGTATCCTGACTAAAAACTATTTCTTATTTCTAAGTGAAAGATGCATTGAACATTCTAAATCTAAAATATACTCAAATGCTACAGATATATTTTTTAAAGATTGCAATGAAAATGATGAGAGGATAACTTTCTAAAAAAAAAATTGTGTTTTAGCAGGAACAATGGGAGATTCTCAATAAAAAAAAAGTCCCTAAAAGGATACGCTTGCTTGTATTTCATTATCTTAACAGTTTTTTTTAAACCTTGTTATATGATATTGGTACATCCAGTCAAAATGATGATTTAAATTTTATAATCGTTTCCTAATCTCTTTTGCAAATCATACATTATTTTTTGCTGCATTACTTTGTCTGAATATGCTTTGGGATCAGGACTATTTACAGATGGTAACAAATAATACAAACACTCATGGAAAAAGACAAACTGACTTCACACTCAAGCCTGCTACTTAGTGATTATTAGTTGTGACTGATACTTTACCATTCATGAAGTCTCTGAAAAAGGTTAGAAGGTGTTATTAGTAATGGAAATAGTCAATTAGTTAGAGCATGTAAGGAACACTATAAAGCCATTTACAGCATATGTGTTAATATGGCATCTAAAGCTCATTAAAAAGATTTGCACAATAACCTGACAAAGAATCATCACCATTAAGTTATTTTAGGAAAAAATGTGCAAATTGAACTACACTCTATAACAAACAACAACAAAAATTGATGCATCAAGAAGCAATCATCCTATTACTTACAAATTTCGTATGTGTGTGCTGATCAGATATGCAAATGATAAAATTGTAGTGTCCAATGAATGGTTTGATCTCCAGCGCATCGGAACTATGTATCCAGCAGATGTATATTAGGAGCAGTTCTTCAACGGTTGTTAAAACTTTTGGTTTGATTGCGATTCAGATTACCTTTCAACAACTTAAAAAATGTTTCACTGAAGGGTTTGTGCTCATTACGAGCAACTGCCAGAGTTTGACAAAGGTTGTATCATTGGGTTGAAAGAGGCTGGTTGGACAAAACGAATTGCTCGTCATTTAAGTCAAAGTGATGCAGCGTTTCAAAGATGTTGGTAAGGATGGGTGGAAAATGGCAGAGTTCAGCTTCAAGATGATTGCAGTTGACCTAGGGCCACAGCAGATTGTGAGGAAAGAGTGATTGTCCGATCAGCTGTCACAGCACTTTCTTCATCCCTATTAACCATTAGATGTTCAACCCAAAGACCATTCACAGACGATTGAAACAGCAAAATCTACTGTTACGTCATCTGCACACTGCCGAGTCAGATTACAGTGGTGCATGGCTCGATCAGGTTGGAATGATGCTGACTGGGGACCTGTAGTCTTTAGCGATGAAAGCGACTTCCAAATGTGTCCTGACGATCCCCGAAGACGTGTTTGGAGACACCCAGAGCAGGGGGGGGGGGGTTCCTGCTTTCATTATAGCACACCTCAATGGCTCTCAACAATGCATTATAGTCTGGTGTGCCATTTCCTTTGATTACCAGACACCTTTGATTGTCATCAGAGGTACAGTTATTGCACAGCGGTAAGCCAACGACATTCTAAGATCTGTTATGCTACTGTTCCTTTTGAAGTACCCTCAGCTGGCTTTTCAGCAGGACAATGCCACACCACATACAGCATGTCTTGCTCTGAACTGTCTGCAAGCTTTTCAAACACTTCCTTGGCCTGCAAGATCTCTCTTCCATCGAGAATGTCTGGGATATGATGGGAAGGCGAGTGCATCTGCCACGGAATGCTGATGACCTCGTTCAACAATTGAAGCAAATTTGGCAGGAAATACTGCAGGAGACTATCCGTAATCTTATTGGTCTTAGCAACGCTGCGTAGCAGCTTGTATCAAGACTAGAAGCGGGTCCATCCCTTATTGAACTTCTTACTATAATAAATTATTCAACTGTTCTGAGATTTTAACCATTTACTATTCTGTACATTGTCTTCCTACCCACCAATTTCTATCATGATCGGACAACTCCTTCTTGATTCATCAAATTTTTTTTTGTTATAGAGTGCTTATGCTTTGAATGTTTATGAGAGAGTTTCAACTTGTAAACTACTGGTAACTTCACAACATGCTGATCAGTGATCCAATAACAAAGAAACTGAACTTTGTAATGATGACAACAAGTTAGCTGGTATGTTGAATGCCCACAGAAATATTTTCTCCTGACTGTCTCTTGTTGACTATAAAGTAACAGAGGTAATTCCCTTATGGTGGGAGTGTGATATCTTGGGCTGTTCATTACTTTACACGTGAAAGTTACAGCTGTTTACTGTGTTAATATTCTGGGGATGAAGTACATCCACTAATCCTCCTCCCACTTTATGAAGAAAACACTCATGACTAAAATCATTCAAAAATGGTTTGAAGAGAAAGTAGTTTGGTCCTTTAAAATATTTATGAGAATATATTGAGTCAATATTCTGCCATCGATTTTTCTACCACTTATGCTTCTAGATTGCCAAGCCTTCTCCCCCCCCCCCAAAAAAAAATGCTTCATATTTTATTAAAAGTTCATGAAAGCCATCCTACATGGTATATACAATCTTTAATTATGTTAAAAGTTTGCCTAGCCCCCAATTAATAAAGCTTTTCTCTTATTTCATCATGTTTGTATTATTTTCTTATCCATCTGTATATAGCAGCACATCTCTTAAAAGTGAATTTATTTTGCACACTAACAGTAATAAATAATCCTTTCACATTGAACACATACTTTATGATATGTAAAGTTCACTTACCACCAGAATTTGCCGCATTCACTACATCACTTGACATACCAAATTGTTGCATCAATGGGCCTAATTGTCCAGATTGTAAGGCAGCACTAAACATTCCAAGAGCCTAAGAAATACAAAAAATATATATTAGCATAGCTTTTTTCATTCTACAAGTTATCTAGAAAACATTCATACACAATGAAGTATTATCTTTAATTTATGTCTGATATGAAATTTGAGTATCAGATTTTTTAAGATTATTCTGTAAAAAAGTATGATCTTAATACTATAAACATTTACAACAAGAATTTTGAAGCTATTAAGAGTTTTTAATTAGAACTTAACAAAATATTAATATTATGATTCTATTTTTTTAACCTGTTGAAATTGAGGAGATTGCACAGTAGACCGAAGCTGGTCGCTAGGTACTGGAGTGGCACTTTCGGAGGATTGTGGGAGAAGACTTCTTACTCTCTCCATTAATTCTTGATTGTTGAAGAGAGGTTGTAAAGCTTCTGCAGTTATAGCAGATGATAAATCAACTAAACGAAAAAGACAAAATTAGCATTTAAAATAATTTATTACTTCATATATTTAAATTAACTTAAAGGATGAAATAAAGTTGGTTTGGGCAATTACGCATTATATAATGCTTCAATAATAAAAATATGATATGATTTTGCTAAGGTGATGACAAAACTTAAAAGTCTGTTCTCTCACTATAAAGAATCCCAGTATTTTTTTTAAAGAACTCACTTTCTAAAAAAGAGCAAATAATTGGGTTTATTGCTAAAAAAAAAATTCAATTAAAAAAAAAGTTGTAGTTTTTTTTTTTTTTTTAAGTATTGTTTCAAGGAAATATCGAGTAAATATAAGAAACTAACATTTTCCAAAAGTAAGAGGGTCATACAAGGAAACCATTTGTTATATATATATAATAAGTAGTCTCCATGGTTCTTTAGAAATGTGCTTAAAAACAAATTTAATTTTAGAAATTGACAATTCTCAAAAGTGAAATATTTAAAAAGTATTAGTATAAATTAAAATAGAGTTAAAAAAATTTGGAATCTTATTAAAACTTACCTGATGGCTTTTGGGCTTGATTTTCACCTTGTGGTGGCACTAAAAGAAAATTTATAAATAAAATTTGGGTAGGTAAATTTTAACAAACTAATATTTATAAGTTTGAAGTTAGAAAAAAAAAAGAAGTTAATTTTTTCCCCGGCAGATTGAGCTTGTTCATAAATACATTAAAAATTGCAAATTGTTTCAGTTGAATTTTACAAAAATTCTAATTAATGTCTAAAAGATTCAGTTTCATGGGTTTTCTCTCAAAAATGTTAATCTTTATATTTAATACATTATTTTTGCATATACTTAACCTTTTAAATACATTCTATTAAAAGTTTTATGACATTTTGAAACAAAATTCAAGTATTATTTGTCTGATTTTAAGGAATAAAAATCACTAAAGGTATAAATGTATGTAAACATAATTTTGAAATTGTATGGCCTAAAAAGAGGGGGGGGGGGAAGCTTTTTAAATTGTAACTTTGATTTACTTCATCTGAAATATATTTCATACAAAAAAAAAGCTATGATAAATAAATAAATAACAATAAAAATAACATTCCTTTTATATCACAATACAAAAGCAGCAACAGAATTTTAAATATCTTTACTAAAACTTGCACATGTATTGCAGATTCTTATCCTTTTGCTCATGGTATAGAAAAACAAAGAAAAAAGAATTTTTAGAGCATGTGTTGGGGATAATTAAATAAAAAAAAGTGAAATTTGAATAAGGAAATAAGGAGAAAATTTTAGAATAAAAACATATTGGCTAGTAAAAATTATGAAATGATTTGATTTAAATTGAATTTTAAAAAAACATGTAACATCACTATGTATTACATGAATAAGAAGCTGCCAAAAACAATGAAAGTATTATAAAAAACTGTTTTAATTAATTGATATCACTAACAATTCTCTAAAATTTAATTTGAAAACTTTAATAGAACACAGAACAAGTATCCCCAAACCAAGACTCAAACCTGGGACGCCCAGCTCTCGGGGAAGACACACCCATTTTATTATTTGAAACGTATATATAAAAAATTCTCTTGTAAGATTAAAATTTAATAACCAATCATCATGAATTTGTTCTCTTATTTAGCATATATATTTTAAGTAAAAGAAACATTTCTTTCAAGGAAAAGAATAGAGAAGGTTATAAACAAGCAAGTTAATCCAGTTATTATAATATAAAATAGTATATTATTTTCAATGCTGAATTAAGTCTCCATTTAATTCATTGCTCTTTTATCATTAATCAAATCAAATAAAATGAAATAACAGTATCCTTAAGAAAATATGATCTTACAAGTAAGTCCAGACAAAATATTTTGCAAGTCACTCAGCTGAATAGAAGAACTTGAAGTAGTGGAAGCGGAGGCCGAAGCAGAAGCAGAAGCAGAAGTAGGAGTAGGAGTTGCAGCAGTTGATTGGCTAGTTGTAGTTGTGCTAGTAGTGGTTCTTGAAGGCTGAGTCGTTTCTACAATACTATGCGTTGACTCAGAGCTTGATGATGCTGATTGACCACTAGAAGGTCTACTGGCACCAAGAAGACTACTCAGGCTTGACATCTGCCCAATTCCTCCAACACCTCCTGATAAAATATGTAAAATATTATTATTTTGCATAATGGCTATTTCTTTCTTGAGATTAGAAAATAAACCCAAAAATAGTTCATCGGTTTAAATTAAACGAATATAAAGAACAAAATAATAAGTAGCCCTTCCAAAAAAGTAATATTACAGGTTCAAGCCATTTTAAATTCCAAAAAATTACTTGAAGTTATTTATGCAGTTTTTTTTTAAATGCTTTTATATAATTTTATTGTATTTACTTGAAATAATTCAAACATCCAATCAAAATTTGTAAGCACTAGGAAGAAATATTTTATATTTTAATTTAGAAAACAGAAATTATGAATCCTTTAAAAAATTGCACATACGCACAGATACACACCAAGTAACAATTTTAAAAGAGGTATATAACAAATTGCCAATTTTCATTATTAATTAGAAAAATACACAAATGTATTAAGAGAGCATATATGCTGCTATTCCTAAAGACATAGTGGAACATAGATGAATAAAAAAATATTAAATAATTATAATAATAAAATAAAAAAACAAGAGAAAAATATGTAAGTGAACAAAGGAGAAATCCGGCCTGATAACTTTCTGAAGGGTCCCCATCAGGCAAGGATTCCAATAAAAAGTGGAATTTTTTTCTGTAAAGACTATTGTCTAAAAAATTAACTCTTTTATCACCCGAAAAATTCCAAATTTTAAAGTAAAAGAGAGGCATCAATTTTTAGCATATAAAAACAAATGACAATTAGGGAAAAGGACAAAAATAGACAAAACTCACAAATTAAAATTCTAGAATGAAGAAAAAAAATATATAACAAAATACTAAATACAATAAAAAACAAGCCAATATAAGCAAAAGAAGAAGTAAGAAAGTTTTTTTTATTAATATATATATATATATATATATATATATATATATATATATACACTATTCATCAGCAACTTAAAAACTTTCAATGATAGGCTAAATAATAAATTTTATTAAAACACAGAAAATAAGAACTAGTAAGTTTATTTAAAAAAAAATAAAAAACATCAGAGGAATCCAAATAGCTATTGAACAATTTAGAAAAATACAGTTCATTATAAAAACAAATATAATATTAAAGTCTAAAACATAGTTGATTTTGAAGGCCATGAAAACTATTTGAAATTCATCATTATTCTTTTAAATCTTGTAATGTAATATAGTTTTTGATATCATAAAATTCCATGAGAATTTTAATAGTCTTAACAAAGATTAATAAGATAGTATAAGGGGAAAGAATTTTCTTACCCAATAACTGAATCAATTGAGACTGACTCATATTGTTGAGAAGATTCTGCAGATCTCCATCTCCCAAAGTGCTAAGTTCAGACTGCAGTCCTCCACCACTTTGAGAAGGCGTTGAAGAACCACCAAGAGAACCACTAGTTCCACTTCGTGAAGATCCACCAGCTGGAGGATTATTCAGATACTGATTGACTTTACAACAAAATTCATTATCCCGATCAGTTTTAGGTTCCTGCAATAAATGAATAGTTTTTATTGCTATATTAGACATAATATTGATATGTGATAGTTTAAAATTTATACACTAAGAAAGATTAATATAAAAATTATGGCATTCTAGAAAACTTTCAATTATCAATACATTATATAATAAATTATGTATTTAGATGGTATAATTAATAAAAGTAGGCTCACAAATTTAAGGCATGTTTTTACAAAAAAATTCAAAAACATGATTAAAATTTTTACAATGCTGAAAAATTGAAAACCTTTCTTCTACGGTAAAAAAAACATTCAATTTATTTTTATCATTGTAACAATTTAAATAAAAAGAATAAATTTTAAAATTAAAAAAAATATTTGTATTTAATTTAATTCATTTAAAGAAAAATTTTACAGGAATTATTTTTGCAATTCTATTGTAAAATTAAAAATCTGTCAACTTAGCTGAAAATAAAAATGTATATATTATGCAAGAGAACAGTTAATGCTAAATCAGGCTAACAATAATATAAACAAAATAATTTATATACTCAATTTTGTGAGTAACAATAGCACAAATTTATAAGAAATATTAAAATCTTAGGAGAAATGAAATTTTATATAAATATAAAAAGAACTAGGTTATTTTTCATTTAAACAGAAAAAAAAAATCTTATACAAAGACATTGCACAAAAATTTTAAAATGTAAAAACATAACTAAATTTGGAATATTTATATAAAGAATTTCAATACAATGAAAAGGTTTCATGAAATCAAACTTTTCTTTTTGCATTCAGTTAAATAATTTGTCGTCTGCATTTACATAATATGATGAAAGAAATTGACACTCACTTAAAATATAACACATAAAGTTAAATATGATGTAGCTGTTGAAATCTCAGAATTGTAACAAAATATTCATAAATTGGATATAATTATTCAATTAAGTACAAAATTTAATTTAATCGGAAAATCCTTGCACATAAATATAATGAAGAATTGAAGAAAAAATATGTAAATAATTTAGTGCATCATTAAATTTAGAGAGCAAAAATTATTAGTTTCTTAAGGTATTGATTAAATTTTAATGATTTTAAAATTAGTTTACATCATTCATTTTTTAGAAAATGAATAAATAGTGTTAGATGTAACTAGGATTATTTTACAATTTTATATGCAGACTAAGAAAATTTTATACAAAAGAAATATTTATCTGCAGATAAGTAAAGCACGTTTAAACTATTATTAACAAAATTTTAATTCAGAATATCATAAATGTATGCAAATTAAATATAAATAGGTAAAATGTAAATAGAAAAAGAATATTTAACAAATTAATTTTACTGGTTGAAATTATTAATCACTATGCATCATGATTATTGATACATTCACAAGGTAAATTATTGCATATAATAATAAATTTTTTATCCGATAACCAATGCATTGATAAATATAGATACATCAAAAAATTAAAATGGTACCTGAAGCCAATAAAAACATCTTCTGGAAGATGATTTGAATTTTAGAACATAGACTCTTCCAGTTGTGCATTCCGGAACCCTCTTGAAAACAACATCATCCGGAAATATGATTAAATCCTGTTAAAATATATAATTATTCTTCATTAAAACAAGACATTATTTACTTCATATGAATACATATCACTAATACGTCGATCATAAAAACTGTCTAATTAATAAATAATTAAAAAAAAGTCAATATAATTATACTCACATCTTCTACAATACCACTGGTACGATCTTTCCAGCAAAAATGCATCAAAGAATCATCTGTTTGATAAACAAAAACCAGACCTTTTCTTTTGTCAGCACTTACTATCATATTCTTCATACTCATTTTACCTGCTCTAAATTCTACCAAGTATTTATTCTGAGATTGAGAAGACGATGCTCCTCCAAAAAGAAATGAACGGGTCATTTTTTATGCTGTTCAAAAGGATTTTTAAAATAAATAGAAATAATTCAAACACTAAACAAAATTCCAAGTAGAACAAACTGATTACAAGATGACAATGCAGGCTTTTTCAAATAAAACAATCAATTCAGAGTCACAACAGTTAGTTTAACAGTGAATAGAGTGCTTGAATATAAGATCAAGGCCAAGTAGATAGAACCAAAATTAATAATGTATTTGTAGCACTAAATTTAGGTACTATATTCCTTGAGACAGAAACTTTTTCAAACAAATTGAGACATGGAGACTTGTTATTCAGGACTACATAGTGTTTAAGTTAATATCCTCAGAAAGTATTAAGATAAAATGTTCCGTATATAATTCCTATAATCACACGTACTGCACATCTTTATAATTATGTATTTTGATATTTTGAATAACTGGCAATATCATGAAGATTCCATGGAAGAATCTATACACTATGCATTATTGCATAATATTAAGCAATATTCACAATATTGTTAAATATAATATAATAAGATATCGCAAAAAAAAAAGAAAAAAAAAGGGTGCAATATGTAGTGCCGCATTAATGTTAGCTAGAGTGTTGTTGAGCATTTTGTATTAATAAGATGCTTAAATTTAGGAATATTTTAGGATAATTTATAATCAATGCAAAATGACATTACTATGATAAAAATAAAACGATTTTGTCATTTTATTTTTTGAAGAATTCTAGGGATGCAAAGGGCCCGAATTATCTTAGTTGGGGCCAGGGGCAAAAACTTCTTTGAGGCTAACTCTGTTTCTCTACTTTAGTAATGAAGAACATTCATTAAAGAAGGAAACGTAAAATAAAACTTCTATTCAATTTAGTGAATCCCACTTATAAGGAGCCCGGAACAATTGTCCAGTATGGCCCTGGTGATGCCTTTCTTTTTCTCACGCCCAGTAGCATTCTATAATGAATAATATTGTAAAATTTGGAGGGGAAAAACCTCTTATAATGTACAATATTAAAACTACATAAAATTCAAGATTCTTACTATATTAAATTTTAATGGAATCCGACATCCTGAAATATAATGTTTTTTCCCCGATTTTTAACAAATTAATTCTGAGTGTTATAATTTTTTCAAAATTAATTCTGTTATTTTCCTTGTTTTGAGATTTGAAGCCGCAACTCTTTGGTATGCTAATGGTGTTTAATCCACTGCTTCAATAAGATGTTGAAATGCCACGGTCGATTATGATAATCGGCTCTTTGGCTCAATAAGAATTACATTTTTACGTGTAAATATATTTTTTAGACCTTTACCTAAATTTTTAAAGAAGTTTTCATATTTTGTTCCCAAAAACCTGTAAACTCTTTTTTAAAAATTTAAATCATCGAAAAAGAAAGTGAGATAAATATACTTTCCAAAAATATTTTTATTTCGCAACTAATTTTTACTAACCTTTTAAAATTTTTGTCGTCCCAATTGACTATATTAAGTCAAGCATTATATGATCTCAAATTAATTGATAAATGAGATAACCTATTTTTAACACTTCATTTAATATTAACTCAAAAATGTTTCAATAAAATCCAGGAAAAATATTACTCGGTGAAATATATTTCGCAAACCCGTCCATTCCGTTTCCAGTCTGAACATTTTACTTTAGTTCATCATAAATATAACCGGCCAGATTTCTGGCACAGAGATAGCGCGTCTTCCTCGTGTTCTGGGAGTTTCGGGTTCGAGTCCTGGTTCTGGCATGGTTGTTCTTC
Organism: Argiope argentata; assembly: GCA_026289955.1. Classification (NCBI taxonomy): domain Eukaryota; kingdom Metazoa; phylum Arthropoda; class Arachnida; order Araneae; family Araneidae; genus Argiope; species Argiope argentata. The sequence goes on along the minus strand of JAOUZG010044950.1, from coordinate 3,510,580 downwards.
TGTGTTCTATGTGTGACTGTGCCGCCCTGTGAAAAGGGGCTATGCAAGCAAATGTGCTGTGCGTGTAGCTAAGTCGTACTCTTGGTTCTAGTTGGTGCTACTTCAAAAACAAGAGACGCTCCTTTAGGCTCAAATCTACTACTGTATCAACAAGGGGTTGGTCTAATGGCAAGTATCATAATTAACAACAACGTAAATATAAACCATCCATGCTAAATTTTTCAAATAAAATTTCTGATTTTAAAATATTATTTAAGTTTTCTATAGTATTGTTAAGACAATATATTATTACAATGAAATAAAATGAATTTTTGAGCGAAAGTTTTTTCAAAAAAATTCCTTTAATTTACCCATGAGTAAACCACGAGTAAATTTTTAGTAAATCACTTTTTATTCATTGAAATGAAAATTGGGGTAAATATCTCCCAAAAAAATTCTTATTAAACTGTTAAAATGTTACTAAAACAGTCGTTTGTGAATCGTAGATAATATGTCATATGTTACTGCCTAATTTTTTTGTACTGCAAAATAATTCAGAAAAGAGACGGGATGATGTTAAATTGTCATTTTATAATGAAATGAGAAAAATAACTAAAATTCGAGAACATGTTAAATATCAAAACCGCTAAAACATTATTTTTTGGTTAACCATCATCTTAACAGATCACTATCGCTTCATCAGTAGGAGATAAAATTGTTTTAATTCACTCATAATAAAGAAATAATAATCCTTTAACTAAAAAAATTACTCCGATAATAAAAAGCGATTCACAATATGTAAAATAAAGAGTAGAAATTCACAACTGAAGATAAATTTCCGCAATGGCATTCGTGCAAGGAGCTTACCTTTCATATAGCTTTCCTCACTCTCACTAAGGAAGAGGGAAAAAAGAAAATTCCCAATCTTTTTTGGGTCTTTTAATGCTATTTGAAAGACGTAGTTTGTACTTGCATCGGAAATTTCAATGTCATTTTGATGATAGAATGAGAAGCTAGAAATATAAAATGACCTCCCTCCACATTAACAAGTGCCGCTACTCTTTTTGTGAAAAAATTACTCTGTAAATAGGCTGCAAAGTAAATGCAATAATTAGTCTTTATATCTTTACATTACTCTTTATATTTGAAACGAGCTTCTGATGTTTATCCCGAAAAATAAATTACTTGTCGGAATCCTTACATATCATTAATCGTTACCGGAGGAATTCAGTGGAATTTTTTTATAAATAATCATAAAATCTTTCCAATTTTGAGATAAGAAAAGGAAACTTTAAAAAAAACTTTCAAAATACAACATATGTAGAAATAACCTACTTTGTGAATCCCTCCCCAACACTACCGTCTTAAGGTAGAGGTAGAGATGCATAATCCACCTTTTTTTGGGTAACAAATAATTTTGCTATTGCTATTTTTAAATATTTGTTCCAAATATCTGTTATTTCAATCATATTATTAATTAAAAAATTTTAATTGTTATTAAATTTAAAATTTATTAATAATATTTAATAATTTATTTACTGATGTACGAAACACGTGATCGAATTAATTTATCTATTTTAACATATTTTTTAAATCCTTTTTCAATAATATTTATTTAATTTATTTATTAGATTAAAGAATTTTCTGAAAAAGTTATATTAAAAATAAATGTCATTTCTTTAAAAAAATTTATTTCTAAATTCTACCGATAGATGGCGCCAGCGAAGTGGAATAAGTGAATTACTCTTGTTGGGGTCACGTGTGACCGTCCAGAGACGGTACGACTCACGTCACAGGCTGATCATAGAGTTGTTAAATGCGAATATTCGAAAGTCAAGGTCACTATCAGTGTGAGGCCCGCTGTGATTTATAACTTTACAGCGACTTCACTGAAAAGGGAGAAGTCGCTGTTCCGATAGATTTCAGTGATATGCAATTCAGTGTTACAATTATTCCGAGAATACTAGTCCGGTCACGTTTCAACCCATTCACAGATTTCTCCTTTTATCTTTATTCCCGTTAAGGAGACGGAACCCTGAGGACACAAGGGGAGAATGCTTTGTATTTCTAGGATTTCCTTTCCTCCCCCTGTAGGGTCGGGGATCACCCGACACCCTTCTTTTCTTTCAGAGCTGTCGGATAAGGCCGTTTTCAGATAGCATAGTGTCAATACGGGGAGTTGTAACAATTTGCGATTTTAGGTTGAAAGGAATCAGCTACTATTTTTATTTCTCTTACACAACACATTTGCTTATAGCCAACTTAAAGTTTTTACATTAATATTGTGAATAAATTGAAATCGACTGACTCCTTCATTGTCTTTTTGGTCCATTCATTAAAAAATAAAACTATTGTGTATTAATTTTTAAGACTTATGAATACATTTTATTATTATTGTTTAATACATTTTTCAGTATTTCAAAGTAAAATTATCATTACTGAGATATCAACACAATATTGCGATTTATTTTACTTAAATTTCAAATTGCAGTTTTTGATAATTTTATTTCATTTTTTACTGTTTTTGACAACGAAGTATTGTCTAGTGTTTATCGTGAAGTTTCATGGTGCATTAACAAGAGAATGATTAATTGTGTATTAAAATGTTTGGTTGGTTATTTTTTACGCATTATACAATCAAGAGATCTTATATTCATTTTTGTTTCACATATTTTGGGGGGAAAAGCTTTTGTGTGAATATTTCTTATACAAAAAGCATAGTTTTATGGATGTGATTTCAAAGATCGTTGCAAAAGAAATCATTCCTTTATTGTATAGAATTAGAAATAATCCTTAGTGAGTGGATTATTCAAAGCATAACCATATTAATTTTATCATTCATTTTAATATTATATTCATGCACATTCATTTTATATTTATATTCATTTTTATCGGGTTTTTGAATTCTGAAAAAAATATTTAAACTTTTTTTTTTCTAAAATGCATGCTTTAAATATAATTTTAAACAATGGATGACGTAATATATTTATCCATTGTCTGAAAGAAGATTCTTTTATAATTAAATTTCTCCATTTCCTGCATTGTTTAACATTTGCTACATTGTTAACAACTTTTAAGTGTGACAAATTTGGTAAAGATATTGTTTTCCCCTCCTGGACATTAGATAAAAATTAATTCCAGCCACCTGGAAACAGCGTCACTGTTGCTTATCGCGTCGTATTTTCGTTTTGTCAGAATATATATATATTTTTTCTTCTTTTCTTTAAAATTACCCTATAATTTCAAAACGTAGTAATTCTTTGTAGGAATTGGAAATCGTTTTTCAATTGTTATGCATACCACTGCATAAAACTTGCTTAAAAAATATATTAATAATTTTTACTTTGATGAGGTTCTAGCTGTTATAAATTAAACGTGTCCGATCTTTTGAACTTTTTGAAAAAAATTTAAACTTATTAAAACATTTTTTACTTCATATAATGGTAAAATTATTTCTCAAAATTATGGAGAATCATTTATTTCCTGAAACAAAACAAAAAATGTATATGTTTGCATAATTATTTGGGGGAAGGAATTTATTTCTTGTTCTACTTGTGTTTGTGTATTTTTAAGAATTACTAAAACTGGTTTGATTTCCTAGTATCGAAAAAATAGTATTGTTAAAATATTTTATAACCCTTAATGAATTAAAATCTTAATTTTTTACTTTGCCATTAAAATATCAAATTTCTTCATAGTAAAATATTGTGAATACTAAGTTTGCTTCTCGTAACCTCCAGAAAAATGAGGTTTTAAAAGTTTTTTATTAAAAGTTATTTAAAAGTTTTTTTATTAATAGTCTTATTATACTACACTATTCTGCAAGTTTACCGTAGAAGGGCTTGTACGTTTAACATTTTTACAATTTTTCTATGGGTTAAATTTCCTAATGCATTGTCATAAGAGAATGCATATATTCTTTTGTGTTCATAAAAATAAAGAAGAAAATAACTTGATTTTACAATAAAATAATAACTAAGTAAGACTTATAAGATGTAGAACTGTATTAAAATTCAAATTATAACAAATGGAATTATACAATAAGCGACAAGTTTAATAATCAATATCATTGCCTGGAATAAAATTTTAAATCAGTTAAAAAATCCCTAGTGTCCATCCAAATGTCATTTGAAACGATTTTCAGAATATTTCATGAGCTTTCTTTTTTGCATAAAATCGCATAGTCTCCAGTGACTTCGTATTTTAATTTCATTTATTTTTTTAACATCAAGTCAGATAAATTATGTTTTGAGAACATATTGAATTAAAATTTACAATAATCACAATGAAGATTAATGAATCAAATATATTCACCAGCGGTTTAAAAAAGAGGTTCTTAAAAATTATCAATTTCAAATTTAGTAAATAATAAAATAAAATTAGTCTCATAACAATTTTTTTTATTTAAAACTACAGCTTTTAATTCTTTAACCTCCAAGCCCTTTTCAAGAAGCACTCCCTTTAACATCCAGACTTTCTCGGGTGTCTCTGGACGAAATGGGCTCTTCCAAGCTGACCGGCAGTTACTTCCTGGAGTCCGAAGTAATAAATCTGTCACAGTTCCCCTTTGAGCTATTGCTTTGCGGTTTTTCGAGAAGGAGTTGCATTTTCAACCGGTCGATGTGTTCTAATGTGTTGATGCTTTTCTGCGTGAAACGTTTCGTTCATCGACTTTATGGGGTATTTTTTTCATCGCCAAATATTTGACAATTTTTTTTTACAATATAATTTCGAAAATAGTTTTTAGAAAATTTATATTAGATTTCAAACCATTGAAATAAAAACTGGCATTAATGCCAATTTCAAAAACATTATAATTTTTTTTAAATTTTCCCCGATATACTTTTAAAATATTAATACAATATTGTATTGTCAAAACTAAATAATAATATAGATATTAGAAGGCAATTTCTTTTACATTATAATAGTATGCGACGTGAATATTGTATAAATGAATGCAATTAGAATATTTTTTACATGGTTCAGATGTCAATTCAACTTAGTGACAGACGAGATAATGTTTTAAATCTTTATTTAATATTAAAATGAAAGCATACCTTGAATTTAAAAAAAAATGTGAAAACAAGCGTCTTTTGAAAGACACTTCTAAAATTTGTTCTTTTAACATTCAGTTGAGAATCCTTTTACTTTTTGCCGTCAGTATCAACTTTATTTAATATATATTGTTACTCTCATTGAATTTTTGAATATAAAACATTATTTTGAATTTTGAATGAATTTTTTACCTTCAATTAAATTTTTAAAAATGTTTTCATGTTTTGTTTCCGAAAGCTTATACATTCTTGTTTCTTCTTAAATAATCGAAAAGGAGTGTGAAATAAATATATATTTAAAAATATTTCTATCTTATCTATAAAAGCAATTCGATAAATCAAATAACATTTTTTTAACATTATTTAATACTGATATTAAAAATTGATCAATAAATTCAGGGGAAAAAATTACTCAGTGAAATATATATCGCAAACACATTCCTTCAGTTTCTAGTCTGAGCATTTTACTTTAGTTTGCCATAAATATTACTTCTTTTGGTATAAACCGTCATGATAAATTTTTCAAGCATAATTTCGGATTTTAAAATGTTATTTAATTTTTCTTTAGTATTGTTAAGACAAGATCTAATTACAATGAAATAAAATGAATTTTAGAACAAACGTTCCATATTAAGTTTCCATAAATTTACGCATGAGTGTATCACGCACAAATTTTAATAAATCACTTTTCAATCATTGAAATAAAAGTAAGAACAAATATCTACAAAAAAAAAAATTCATTATTTTTCATAAAACTTAAAATGTCATTAAAACAATCGTTTGTCAATAGTTGATAAAATGACATATGCTACTGCTTAATTTTTTGTTACATCAAAATAAAGCAGGAAATAGATGTGATAGTTTTAAAACTTCATTTTACAATGAAGCAAGAAAAATAAATGAAATTCAAGAAAATGTAAAACATCAAAACAGCTAAAACATTATTTTTTGGGCAACCATCATCTTCGTTTAACAGATCACTGTCACTTCATCAGTAGCAGGTAAAATTGTTTTAATTTAAAAAGGTAAAAAAATTTTAATAAAAAATTACTCTGATAAAAAAAACGATTCACAATTTGTATAGTAAAGAGTAGAAATTCACAACTGAAGAAAAATTTGCAGAATGACATTCGGGCAAGGAACGCACCATTTCTAAAGCTTATCTCACTCTAAGGAGGGGGAAAGTAAAATCTAATTTTTTTTTGGGGGGGGGTAATGCTGTTTGAAAGATGTCGTTTGTCCCCGGCATTTAAACTTCTGACGACCGTTTCATGATAGATTTAGTAGCTAGAAATATGAAACGATTGTCCTCCACAGTAACAAGAGTCTCTACCCGTTTTCTGAGAAAGTTACTATGTAAATAGGTCACAAAGTAAATGCAATAGTTTTTCTTTATACCTTTATAGTAGTATTAATATTTAAAACGAGCTTATAATGTTTATCCGAAGGAAAAAAATTACGTTTCGGAATGCTTACATATCATTCATCGTTAACAGAGAACATCTCTGTGGAAAACTTCTTTATAAGTAGCCATAAAATCTTACCAATTTTGAGATAGCAACACGTTGAAATAGAAACTTAAAGCCCTTTCAAAACACAACATCGTGCAAACAACCTATTTTGTGAGTCCCTCCCCACCTCTACCGCATTAAGACACAGGGGAAACATCTGTGAAAAAGCCGCGCTCGCCAGTGATAAAACGAATCTCCTGCAGTGCGTACACATCAGCCGCTTTTAAAAGCCATCTCCCCTAAAACGCAAACAAACGCCCCAAACCGACTGACTTGGAGGTTTGGGGGTAAATTCCAAAACGCCCGGCTGGCATCGAGAGGGTTAAAGATGCAATAAGCCGAAAACAAAATAAAACTGGAAATATCAGAAAGAGTCATAGAGAAAAAAACCTATTCAATTCTCCGCATGTGTTCGGTAATTGCCTATTTAAAAGAAAGATATTGATCTTTTTCTTCAGATAGTTTTTCCCGGAAATGGAGTCCTAAAAGGAGGTAAAATGAGATGTGAACCCACGAAGAGGGCGAATGAAAGACAGACCTCCCAAGCACAAAACATTTGCTAATTTTCAGTAAACCTTTTACCCACGCACAAATTTTAAACAATAGGAATTTTGAACATTGCTTTGTTTCATATTTAACACACTTTGAAAAACAAATGGAAAAGTATTTGAATGAATTTTCATTTTAAATAATACTTTTCTAATGCCTTCACATTTTAAATCTTAATTCTTATAGAAAAAACTGACATGTTTTAAAGAAAATTGATTTAAATTTTTTTATATTTTCGTCTATATCATTTAAGAAGGCATCAATTCTCCAAAAATGAAGTGTATTTAATTTAAAAATTAATTTCAGTCTTTCTTCAAAACAATTTCTTTTGCGAATAATAATTTAGTGTGGAAATGTTTGTACTCATAAGACAGCTGAGAATTACACATACATACATGAGTGCCAGAACAAAAGGCATGACGTATTTAAATTAGTAATTTTGATTGTTGTATATATATGTTTGTTTAATACTTGAGAAAGCTTTGCAATTTTTGCGCTAAATCTCTTAATTTTTTATATATGCTCTTAATCAATAACAAATTCCCAGAATGAAATAGTTATTACTTGTGACCCAACAAAATTGATTACCTTCCTTTTTTTAGAGTAGTAATATCAATTATTATTAATTTCGAGTTGAGAAGATATTAGAAAACTTCAAGCGAATTCCCCCCCCCTTCTCTCTTATTTAGAAACGCAATTATCGTTAAAGAATATTCAGCAAATTTGATATTTGGCTCAGTAATTATGTTAAGGTATACAGTTTTTTTTTTAATCGGTAGAAATTGGCTCATTTTAAATCATTACATTATAAATTTTATTTTCATTATAAAATATTTTTAATGCATTTTTATCGGCTATAAGTTTAAAATTTAACATTTCAAGCCATTCCATTTGCTCAAAATATTACTTTTTAATTCCTAAAAGTATATATTTTTTGAGAGACACAAACACGCATTTATCTATATCTTTCCTACGCAATACCGATTTTTTTAAACGCTTTCTGTGAAACACGACTAAAAATGTTACAATAGGGATTTCTTAAAAATGCAGAATTTATTTGAATGTATAAGAATGTAAATTTGAAGGTATTTTAGTTTTTATAATCAATATTTTACAATTAAGGAAATTTATGGTTTTAAAAAAAGTTTTTATCCATTTCTTTTATTAAAACTTTATCTGAAAACATAAAATATAATATAATTTTACTAAAAATAATATCTAGACAATAGAACATAGAGTATGCATGACTTATAATCGAAAGGCAGGTAGCATTCAGCAATTTATCATATTTAACTTTCAGAAATTTCCATACGATTTTTTAACCCCTTCGTAAACATTGACATGTCTAACACGCGCATCGAATTATTTCAGTTTTAAGCATGCAACTAAGTGAACAGGATTAAGCATTTAAAAATGAAAAAAAAAATCGCCTAGAAAGGCTTCAACATTTCAAATGCTCGTTATATTATTATATGAATGAAGATAACAATATATATTTAAGATAGTATGCGTCATCTAATTAAAATAACAATTTAAGTAAAACAAATTCGTATGTCAAGGGGTTAAAATTTTACGTTTAGATTGAATAAGACTCAGTATACAGTACAGATATTTTCTTGAAATGGCGTTTTTGAAAATACAAGAGATTAACTTTTTGAGTCTTAATGATATCAATTCTCTTTTATATACACTTAAAACACCTTGAAAAAGAAAGAAAGAAAAAAGGCAGAAGAAATATTATTTTAATTATTAATTTATTTAAGTTCATTCCAATAAAAAATATTTTAAAGAAAATCAATTAAAGCAAAAAGAGTAAAAGAATATCTTAAATTGGAACATTATAAATTATTTCCCGATGAATACTGAAATCCACGAAATTTTAACAAACGAAGCATTTTTTTTTTCTTTATCATATTGCCAGCCATAATATTGATGATATCTAAACAAATTTATTGATATATACGTGATGCAAGCCTTTACATTCTCTGTTATAAAATGTAAAAAAAGTATTTAAATTTGCATGAATTTTTGTGCATCTTTCCCAAAATGTTTTTATAAATCAATGAAGAGAAATTTATCATTGGCAATTAATTTAAAATATTTCTTTTTTTAAAAAACAGCTTTAAAATAAGCCAGAATTCAATCTTTAAAAACTGGAAAATCCTTCAGAGCAGCGGAATTCTCATGATAAAAAGAATCAGAAAATTTAATTATGCTAATATCAAATCTTTTCAATCTAGGAAATTTAGTAATTAGGATATTTATATCCAGTTAAGAATGAATATAAATCCATTTGAAGTTTGTTTCAAGCATTGACTATCGGCAGAAACTTGTTTTAAAACACAAATTAATATTTTTCTGTGAAGATACAAGCGGAAGAAATCTAGTTTTCGTAAAATGAGCTGTCAGCGATAGGGAGAGTTGACTCTTTGTGAAATAGGAACCTCTCTGCGTGTGATCAAAGTTCCCACCACCGGCCACCTGCCCCAACTATTTGTGTGTGTGTGTGGGGGGGGTCTGTTCCTGGAAAGAGCATCAGTGGGTAAGGGACTTTCCCTATGCATGCCTGAAATCTGCTTCGAGAGCGTCCATTGGACAGATAGTATCGATTGTTACTTTCTATCGTGATTCAAGACCTGAAATCGAAATATCAACCAATAAGAACGTGCCAGTGATTTGAATCACACCCATTTTTGAAAAGTATTGTTCACTGACATTTGTGATTTTTTGATATTCGTTACGTAATAACCGTTTCTAAAATATTCGTCATCCCTAGGTAGAGGGCATCTTCAGTGAAAAATCTGCGATCGTCAGAGATAACGCATACCTCCTGGAGTGCTTTACCCGGGTAGCACATTCTGTTACATAATATTGTACAATATTGTGCTATATTAAATGATATTAAACAATATACCACAATATTAAACAATATTGCGAGTATTGATCAATTGTACAATATTTGTGTGCTACTAGGGTACACTGCAAGCGCTTTTAATACCCATCTCCTCTAAAACGGAAGCTACCACACGGAACCGAGCCCTTTGGAGGTTAAGGGTAAATTCCCAAATCGCCCTAAACCGTCGAACAGGAATTAATAGGGTTAAAATAACAAAAAAATTTCTACGGTTTCCTTTCCGAAGTATAATTTAGAACATTTTTATTTATATGCAAAACCTTTTTCAAATTTTTTAATTGAAAGTTAAATAAAAAATTATCCTACATTTGCCTACACTGAAACAATATATGCATGTTTTTTTAAGATAGAGAGCTTCAAAATGGCAACACCTTAGCTAAGGTTTTAAAACAAAGTTGATTTCTTCTGTGTAATTTTTATCCTAAAATATAAAATAACCTTTACCATTATGAATCTATAGTATTTGCTATAAACACACCCTTAAACATGAAGAACAGCTTAGGATGTACAATTCCTGGTTTCTCGCCTCATTTTAATGTAAGTATTTGTTTACACAATTTGTAAATTTAAAGCAACAAGAGAAATTAGTCATCCAATCCTAAACACTGGTTTAATTTCATAACTTCTAGCTACAACATAAACTTCTTATCAGTAATTTCAGTTTTGAAAGAAATCGAAAGAATGTTACTTTATATTTTATATATGGGGAATCCTCAAAATCCAACAGCGATAACTACTGAATCAATTTCTAGCATTTTAATTTCATGTGAAATCTATTATTTCAGGATCAATGATTGACAATCCCCATTGTGTTTTATTTCTAAGTAAAATAAGAGAGATAGAGATAGAGAGAGAGAGATTTTACCAGCCACAACAACTAGATAAATTTCAATAATTTTAATTCAAATGTAAATTCCTGGCTGCTTGATGCATTATCAATGATCATCTATACTCTTCCACTCCCCTTAGGGAAATGTAGCGATCTAAAACTTCGATCGAGTCGCCGCCCCTCATAAACTTGATCGGTTCAGTGACCAGTTTCCTATGCCAACCTGAAAATTTCCACACTCTGAATCTCAGTTAACCAATCAGAATGCTCCACCATTAGTGCAAAATTATAATTTGCACATATTATTATAATCCCATTTTTATTATGATCATTTTGCAATAAAATGCATATTATATGTATAAATGCCAACTTCGGTGAATATATTAATGATATCAATAGAGTCGCGTCAACCATACTACAAAAACAAATGAAAATACTATTTTAGTTTCTTTTCCGTTAGACGGGCGCAAGCGAGAAATCGCCAAATAATGAAGAATTCCCTTGAATGTTTTGTCATTTGCTTCGCTTGGCGACTCGGCTCGCGTTTTGTTCACAATTGGCAGACTTGCGTCCGGGAAAAGAACCCGATTTTATATGTCTATTACATAATTATGATGAAATAATTGAGAGAAATATGTTTGGTTGGCTAAGCTTATTAAGTGGCTAAATTAATTGTTGATAGAAATTGGGAAAGTTGGTCCAGTGACTGAGATTGAAAGCCTTTTCTTTCATTTTTCAATATGAAAATCTTATGAAAGTGAAGGGGAATTTTTATGCGTCTCATACTGGCATATTAGGATCTTGAACTTCATTATGAAATAAAAATTGTTTAAGGTGGTACTTTACCAAGTGGCTGTAGTTGGGACATATACAATTTCAATTTTTCTGGAGAGAATGTGCAATTAAATATTTTTCTGGGGATTTCTGTCAAAAATAAATATAGATGAAAAGAGAGAATAATAATCTATCTAGGTATCATCAATTTTGATATGAAGTAAAAAAATAGTGAGTGGTTATATAAGGAGAGATGGTTTTTTGATTTTAAAAATTATTTTTAATGTGTAGATTATGAATGATCAACTAGTTGCTCAGAACGGCTATTTTGTTTTAAAACAACCAAACAGCTTAATTTTTCTTATAAAAGAATAATTAACATACAGAGAACTCTTGTGCAGTTAAATAAATTCTCGTTTCTAGAATGATCCCTTAGAAGATTCTGAAATGTGCAATACAAATATATATTGCCTAATACTGATGCTTAAGTAAATAAATTATTGGAAAACTAATGAGTTTGGTACTGGTTTCCCGCCAAAGTCAGCCGAATCGTGCCAAAATTTAGACACTAACCAAACGCAAGCTATTTTGGCACCTGCAGTTTTCGAATGAGATCAGGATATTAGAGTTGTAAAAAAGAGGAATCGGGCTACACTCAGAAAAACATTAGTTTGGCCAAAGCTATTAAAGCTACTAAACACTGATGATTACAAAACTTTCTATTATTTTTTTTTCAGTGTCTATATTTTATACATATTAGAAATTCTTTTAAAATCTTATTTGTAAATAAACGAATATTTTTTTGTTTACATTATAATAATGTTTATTCTATTTATTTTAGCCACATGACAACAACCATCACAGACCTCAGCGATTTGTATTTAGAAATGGAATTCCATTGGAAGAAGACTCAGAGGACAAAGTTCCAAAAATCAGTCGTGCTGCTCGTTTGCTAGGGAACAACATGTTCAATTACAATGCTGCACCGGTAAGAGTATAGTCTGATTAAAGCATATTTTTGATTATATTTCGTTCGATGCAGTATAAAAGAAATTATCAGAGTAATTGGTATTTTCATTGGGGAAGTAAGAACAAGCAAAGAATGAAAATAATCAAAGCATATGAATGAAGTTAATTCACGTGAGCTCGTTGCTACATGGCAAATACAATGGTACATGACATCTAAAATTGGATTGCCTGTTACTAAACTCCGGCAAAATGCTTTTAAAATTTGACGTTATATTCAGAATTATTTTTGGTACTCATGCATGACAGCAATTAATTGCCAAAACAATCGCCAATCATTCCCCAAGTTTATTTCAATCAAACGTATGCTACTGATAAATCGCCAAAGATGTAAGCTAATAAGTTCTTTAGTAACTAAAATGTGATTATGTTTGCCAGTGGCATTCAGTTGGTACTAAAGTTCCCCAATAGTGAAATATTATAACTTCTCTTCTATCTATATGCAATGAAGTTCTAAATTAGAAGTTCGCACCAGGGACCGACTTAGCCTAGTTACGGCCCATGGAAAAAACTCCTTTGCGCCCTCCTCTGCTTCACCACTTTAGTAATGAAGAACATTCATTAAAAAAAGGAAACGTAAAATAAAATTTCTATTCGATTTGGGGCCCACACATATCTGGGGCCCCGCAGCAACTGCCTCGTATGTCCCGCCTTAGTCAGGCCATGTTCGCACCGCCTTTGGTATGTACAGTATTTGCATGATCTTATTTTTATTGGCCCTTATATATGTAGATAATATACAAATATGCATGAAAAGGAGTAAAGGAGTTTTTTTAACGATACATTTATTGGCGAGATAATTTTAGAAAATATTTTCCCATTTTTTATAAATATTTTAGCGTAGCGGGTTCGGATTGAATGGACTTTATTTGAGGACAGCACAAACAAATTTATTTAAAGCTATTTACAGGTATATACAGGATGACTTGAAAAAGTAAAACTTCAGAAAACACAATTCAGCAATAATCAGTCACTTACAGCGTAAATGCAAGTCTTACGCACAATAAACACGGTTTGCAAAACAGCTATAGTATAGCACAGCAACAGTCAATCACAGCGAGTTCAATAACACAGCGTTAACAGCAAACGCAAACACAGCTCACTAATAACAAGCGAAAAGCTACAAGTAAGCGAAACGCTTCTCTTCTCAAAGAGCGATCCACTATCTTTGAGCGATCAACTACAGGAAGCAGCAACCCGCCTCTTATATAGCCGGACGAAAGCGTGGCCGTGCTACGGCGGAAGCTCCGAGAGGCTTCGGCTATGAGGGAGAAAAACCTCGGCGCAGCCAGACTTCTCTCGGGGTTACCAGAATATTCCTCCCGCCAAGTCAACTCGGCTGGTGTGGAGAGCCTTATGACGCGCCGCCAACGTTTTCACCTCTGGCTAGCGTTAGCGTTCTCCCGCTTGTAACAATATGTAGATAATATACAAATATGCATGAAAAGGAGTAAAAAAGAGTTTTTTTAACGATACATTTATTGGCGAGATAATTTTAGAAAATCCTTTCCAATTTTTTAATAATATATTTAGGATAAGTAGAAAGCATGGGAAGACTGGCGTGGCTGACGTAGACAAAATTACTTCTCTCGATTTCAAGAATAACGAGTGGAATTTTTTTCATAAAGATAAATGTTAACCTTTACTTATTACTTTAAATGAAATTCCAATGTGAAAGATTTCAATTTTAATGGAGTTAATTATAAAGCACCACATCGAAGATCTACCATCACGTCTTGAATTAGTTACTTTATTACATTGTAACCTATCGCAATATTTAATATGGTAGTAAAGTTGTCATGTGTTTGAGCATCTCTTAAATCGATTTCATTATATTACTCAAATTCACGATAATGTTGTAAATTCTAATTTTAATTCTGCTAAGCATTTCCGTTACTATGCATTTTAACAGACCAGCATATTCAATTATCTTTTTTTTAAATTCACATTTGGTAGTCAATAGCACAATAGTGTCATAGCTAATATTAATTCTTGTTATTAATAGGTTCTAACGTTTGAGGCATACTATCGAGAACCGCTTGGTGACGGCTTTAAATCAACTACAAGATATCGAAAATGCAACGTATTATACTTTTTAGATGATGACGACATGAAGATCTATGAGCCTCCCCAGAAGAATAGTGGAATGCCTCAAGGTAAAAACCTCCTTTTTATTACATATAATATCATTAACTGGCTTGTCCATGGCAAGTGCCCTTAGTAACAGCAACAACAACATATATTATTTGGTCTTTTATAATAAAGCAAATGAATGTCACGCTACTTACTTTAGGAATGATATGTATAGAATTGATGTTGCATATCATTCCTAGTAC
>JAOUZG010044950.1:3474849-3495208 GCA_026289955.1 Argiope argentata | reverse complement strand
ATTCCTAGTACACTGATACTGCATATCATTCCTAGTACACTGATACTTCATATCATATCATTCCTAGTACATTGATGTTGCATATCATTACTAGTACACTTATATTGCGTATCATTCCTATTACACGGATGTTGCATATCATTCCTAGTACACTGATGTTGCACATCATTCCTAGTACAGTGATCTTGCATATCATTCCTATTACACTAATGTTGAACGTGTTACTTTAGGAATGATATGCATCGAATTGATGTTGCATATCATTCCTAGTATACTGATGTTGCATATCATTCCTAGTACACTGGTGTTGCATATCATTCCTAGTACACTGGTGTTGCATATCATTCCTAAAACACTAATGTTGCATATCATTCCTAGAACTAGTTTTAATCTAACATCTAAAGAAGATAAATCAAGAAATATTTGGAAGTTATTGTTGAAAATTATCCATTCAAATGGATTGATGTATAAAATAAACTCATTTATCAATAAGCTTCAGCAAATAAAAACCACAACATTTAAGCTAGAATCTATACATAATTTGAAGAGGATAGACAGAAAAGCAATTTATTATGAAGTGGATTTTTTAAGTTTGAATACTTACATAAGAGTTTTGTTATTGAAAAAGAAACTTCAAAAATGCAAGCAATCAAATAAACCAGGCATGTGAGTTTTCTTCTTTTTGTATTGAAATAATAAAAAATAAAACTGTTAGAATTTCTTCAGAATTTTACTCGAAGTGAGCTCTTTCTCATTTATATTTGCTGTTTTATATACGCTGATCAAAATTCAGTGTGCAAAGCTTTAAAGGAAATAGAAAGAACAGAGGCAGAATTCCATAGCATTGCACGAATAGAAATGTCACACAACTGAATTGGAGAATACATGAATTGTACAGAAATGCCAATGCAATACCATATGTGTGTAAAGGGGAGAATAAATTAGGGAGGAATAATATCTATATACATTTATAAGGGGAGAGTAATATATACAAATATATAATGATACTTTAAAATTAAGTTAAACCCTAATTAATTTCCAAATTATCTTAATTTAGTCTATAGTAACTTCATTCTAAAGTATTCTCTTAATTCTTGATCCATTCCACTTTTCTACTTAAATAATTCAGTTTTGTAAATTGCTAAATTTGTTAAAAGTTGACTAATTCTCACACTCGGAGTGAAGAGATAAAAACTGTCTAGTTAAGCACATTTCTTTAAAAGATACCTATGATTCCCTTGCACGAGATGTATATGGGATTTGCATTCGTCAAAGATCCCTATTAAAATCTAAAAGCATATATTCAGAGGGATAATAGTTTCATTAGCTTTTCGTCATTCCGTTTCGTGCCGCTCTGTGTTGTGCTCGTCACTTTTGTTTGTACATAATGCCTTCTTCAAGTGATGGAATAGAAACGGACCTAAAAATTCAAGGTGTCATCAATGTCATCGAAACCACTTTCTACTTTCAACAAATAGTGCTTATAGAAAGAACAGAGGCAGAATTCCATAACATCGCACGGATAGTAAAGTAAAGTCACATGGATGAATTGGAGAATACAAGAATTGTACAGAAATACCAATGCAATATCATGAGTGTGTGAAGGGGAGAATTAAGAAGAAATTAATATATATTATATATACACACACACCCACTTAAATAGAGCGTTCATACTTTTGATTTGCAACCTTTTTGTTCAAGAATCTATTATTCGCAGCTTTAGATACTTTTCACCCTTTCAAAGCTATCCGGTATTTCAATGGCTTGCGCAACGACATTGGAGATTCTTGAGAAGAAGGCATGTTCATCGTCTATGCATTAGAAAACTATTACTGATGGAACGATAAATGACTTGAACTTATACCTATGTGATTTTGACATTCTTCACATTCCTTATTCCGACCAACAACTTAATTATTGAAACCCCGTATACATATTACCTATAGTAGAGCTATATAACAGAAATAAATCTCTCTTTAACTCTCTCTCTCTCTCTCTCTCTCACACACACACACACACACACACACACACACACACACACACACACACACACACACACAGAGAGAGAGAGAGAGAGAGAGAGAGAGAGAGAGAGAGAGAGAGAGAGAGAGAGAGAGAGAATTCCTCTACTCTAAAAATCCTTCCACAAAAATATCACAGAAATATTTTAAAATTCAATATTTTATCAACAATGGGATTAAAAAAACTTGAAACATTTAAAGTCTTCTAAGTATTTATTATAAAATATTTTTAAATTATTAAGATATAAATCTTTCTACTGTTCATAATAAAACAGAAAAAGTGCATACACTTTTAAATAAGTTATTATATTAATTTCTTGTTTTGATATTTTCCCCTAATTGTATAAATAATTTTCTTAATTAACTTTATTATTAATGCATTAACTACATTTATTATGACATTATTATAGTTGGGCTAATACTATCTTTGGGTTGCTAATGCTTGTATATTTGGTGAGATAACATTTCAACTATTAAAATTCATATTTTGTTAATAAATTCTTATTGAGTTTTGTTTTTCTTTTGCAGGGTGCATAGTCGCCAAATTGAAATTTACAAAACCTGAAGGGGGTTTCTACACCATAGACGATCTAAATATAGGGGAGAATTTATTTGTGAATGGAAGGGAGTACAAATTAATTAACTGCGACAGCTTCACCAGGAATTTTTTAAATGAAATGGGATACAGAGTGCGATCACCTCAGCCCGATCCTGTAGATCCTATAACTGAAGATAGAAATGAAGTAAGAGCAATAATACTGCAAAACTATTTATCGAAATGTAAATACAATAGATATTGACAATTTTTGCTATAAAAGCCCCCCCCCCCCCCCAAAAAAAAAAAACAAATCTAACAGGTAAATATTAAACTGTCAAAAGTAATGTTTTTGAAAGTGAAGCTTGTGGTTTTTACTCGACTTGCTAGATAAAATCAACTAAGCATACCAAGTGTTATGTAAAGATTCTTAGTAGCTACCAGCTACTCCAGAACTTTGAATCATTTCAATCGGGCACATTTTGTCAAACTTGCTTTATTTGACACAAACACAAAACAGGAGCACTAAAGACACAGCACACGGACAGTTAGTTACAAAAAAATCAGAATACACCAATACCGCCGAACTGCTCGTATTAATACAGTACTCAGTTCACTGCAGTTCCTTTTCAGAGTTTTGCTTGATTGATTGCGCCTATGTGATCGATTGTTGATCGAATTGTTGTTTATTTGAAGTTGCAATATGTTATAAAAATTATAACAGTGTAATAATACACGTCAAAGTAAAAATCGTTCTCAAAGAGAAATCATCAAGCAAAGATTCTATCTCAGCTTATAATTGCATATATTTTTAAAAAGAAATATTGATAATTTTTAGAAAAAGAAATTTTTAATCAGAGAGAAGGGATGATACACTATCCTATGATGAGGATGATTAATGATCCTATGGATGAATGTCCCAAATTCAGCAATTCATTATCAAATAGTTCTACAGATTGATTGAACATTGATAAAATTATTAAACATATTGATTAATCAGCCACTGATAAAATAAAGAGGAACATACCGTAAATATAAAGTAACCAGCTTATTTTGTTCGGTTGGTCAAGCTTTATATGGCTTTATTATGCATTTATATGGCCAATATGCCTCGGTAGCACAGCCTGTTGCACAAAATTGCTCATTATTGTGTGGCATTATATAATATTAATCAATATTCCTCTATATTATATAATATTGTGAATATTGATCAATGTCTTACAATATTGTACATAATTTGTGTGTTTCTTGAGAAGTGAGGATTTTATGAGATTTCACACGAAACATGTTTGATTTATACAGTCCAAACATATATATCCGCAGTGAGGTACAATGATTTCGCATCGCGATTAACATTATAATAAACTATCATAATTTTGCTGGTAGTGGCTTCTATATAGAAACACCTCAGAATAGTTTTTCTCTATTCCAAAGTAATCCAGACTTCTGTTCCGTTTTTAGAAGCGAACTACAGAGTGCGATCGGTAGCACAGCCTGTTGCACAATATTGCACAGTATTGTGTGTCATTATATAATATTAATCTATATTCCTCAATAATATATAATATTTTGAATATTGATCAATGTCTTACAATACTGTACACAATCGATAGCAATCGATGAGGGCCTTATAACCATTCTACACGAAAATAATTATAAAAACCTTTGGATTCTTACTGATAGCCGCGAATACCTTAATAATTGGATCTATGTTGGAGATAAAACAAATTTGTTTATTCTTCAGAAGTTGAAGCTGATTTCATTCCGACATGATATTCATTTCCAGTGAATACCATTTCATGTTGATATACTTGGTAATGAAATAGCAGATAGGTTTGTAAAGAAAGGCAGCAGCCTTGCCACTTCATCTTTTGCTGAACTCACATACTTAAGACTTTTCAGGCGAAATCTCTAAATAATAAGAATTGGATGGTACCCCTTACTCATGATTGGTATTGGGCCAATAAGCCAGGCCAGTCATTAATTCTTCATTGTGACAGAAAAACCAACACTTGCCCGTCGCGCTTTGCCAATATTCATCGTAAATGTCTTTTATTCTTTTAGGGTGAAAACTCTTACCCTCTCTCCCAAAATGCCGCCAACATCAGGTCTCTTCTGACCATATTCTAGACTTCTTAAGACTTCTTTGAGGAGATATTTATTCTTCTCCCTTCCTCGTTATTGATTTTCTTCTTGTTAACGGAGTTTTGGATTTGATCTGACTAAGTCAGGCCATGGAGATCAGCTACAGCTACAACAACAATGAACTATCATAATTTGATTAGATTACTTTTTGTTTCAACCTCAAATAAATAAATCAATTAATTCAATCTTGAGTTAATGTGTTGAAAACCGTTTTTTTATAGTTTTGAATCATATACGAAGTCAATGGGAAGAAGCGATGTGCTGTTGTTGCTACTTATGGCACTTGCCTAAGAACAAACCCCCCGCTGATACAGTAGCAGATTTAAGCCGAAAGGAGCGTCTCTTGTGTTTTGAAGTAGAGCCAACTAGGGTCAAGAGCATGACTTAGCTACACCCTCATCACATTTGCTTGCACAGCCCCTTTTTATAGGGGGGGCACAGTCACAAATATCACATATAGCACACAGAAGAACAACTAGGCTCAAACCGGGATTCGAACCCGGGACTCCCAGATCACGAGAAAGACGTGCTACTTCTGTGCCAGAAAGCCGGCAGAAGCGATATTTGCAGCATAAGTGAAAAAGTACATCTGCTATTAAATTCGCATTCATGTATGAAAATATGTCTTTTTTTTGTGCCCAATAACGAAATATTTGATATCAACAAAGATTTTAGATTATGGATCGCTAGATCAAATACTTTTGGGTCTCTGAATGTGACAACCTTTATCTAAACCTCATCCCACAGAGTTCTTACTAACGTAATAAAATCTTATTTTCAGATGAATTCGCTGCGTTCTTATCGGAAACCATATGTCAAAGACTACAAAGTGGCTACATTTCTGAAATATCATCCGAAACAATTGCGATTCTATGGCGTCTACGGGGAAAATAAGCATCTGTTCGAGGAGGAGAGGGAGTGCACTCTGTATTATGATCTTGCTCACGGAACCATACAGCTAGTGGAGGAGAGAAACGTCAACAAATGGATCGATGGAAGATTCGATACTAAAGTTTTGTTAAGACCTACAAAAGTCCCGAAGGTAAGATAAACTTCTTGGCAAGTTAGTAGAAAAAAGCAGATTCTCTACCAAGATGAAATTTTCAAATTCCTTTCGATTCTTAAACAAAAACAATAATGCTGAAGTAATCATCTACAGTCATTATCTAATAACCATAGATAATGACTGCCAAGAAATCACATTTTTCGGCATTTATAGTAGGTTACACTCATCCCGTGACAAAACCCATGTAATTCACGTCTCATGCGCAGAGAAACACTGAAAGAGCGAATAATTGTAAATTTTTTGTCTTGACGGGAAAATACATGCTACTGTACAGTTTCTGCGCGTACTGGATATATTGTAGCTGGATGAATGCAAACCCGCCTTTTTAAATATTCAACATGATCAGTATTGCCACTTATAGAAAAACAAATAAGTAATTAAAATGAAATACATTAAAAAAAGCTGAAGCAGTCGCAGCTTCTGAAACTCTCTCAAGTTGGTAGCTTTTGCAACATTTGCAAATAAACATGCCTGCTTTTTAATTTTTATTTTATTAGATTTTTTTCTAGGTTGCTGAATTTAAATTCAAGTGCATTTAAATAGTTTCAAATTACGGAAAATAAATGAATATTAAAATGAAATCTGCTATGCCTATTTCAATGTATCATGTCAGAACATCAATTTTTGAACGGCCAAGCACCACGTGCTCGTGCAAGTTAAATTATATTTTTGTTCATTTCAATTGCCTTATTGAATGAGTCATTTTAGTACTGTAAACGATCCAAAAACTTTGTCTCGCATTGATTGTTAAAAAAATATCACATTTCCTGTTTATATCATTTCATATAATCACGTACTCAAGATGACATTGTTCTAGGTTTTATTTGCGATAGTCATTAGCTTTTTTTAAAAAAAAAATCAGAGTTTTTCTAAGTGGGATGTCAACGCGTTATTAAAAGCTGATTTTTTAAGATGCTCGCGTAAATAATAAAATTTCAATTTTTCACCTGCGGATTTTTATTGACACCGGAAAACCTCATTCCCAAAACAATGTCATGCTATGACATGATAATAAGAAAGTTTTTTTAATTAATTAAATACATTAACACAGACCATCTTAAAAATAATCACAATTAATGGCTGAAAACTAGTTTTCAGCCTCTAAATAAAACAGTTGCAACTCCTGAAAATTTTTCTGTACAAGAGTTGTTAGTCTTAATGAGAAGCTAACTAAGCCATTTTGATGGTTGAGGCCGATTTGATGGGAATCTTTACAGTGTTTTTTTTTTAATCTACAGATAATGAACATTGAAATTTCTCTGGCTAATGAGTTGATAGAGAGGCAGAGGTGACAATTAATGGGATATATCTGAATATAAAGGCGGGTTGGTTCGGAAAGAACATCACTCCCTTTCGGCCAAGGAGATTTAGCACCAAGTAAGGTAATGGTGGTGTCCCGTTGGAGGATTTCCTCTGGAAGCCAAGACGCAAGAATGTGGCGAGTTGGTGACTTTGAAAAGTGCGCCAAGGGGGTGATGGTCAATCCGGTCCCACCTAAAGGCGATTAATAATTCGATTTACAGAGAATACTTTATCCAAGGGCCCATGCTCTATCAAACATTTCCCGTTAGTTTCCGTACTTTTGATAAAAGAACTATTTTTAACATTTTATTACACTAATAAACTGTATTTATATATTTCCCTATTTGCATTGTTTCAATAGTTTTTTTTATTTTTTATTTTAGAAGCTTATACCTTCTCTACCTCCTGGAGAGATGGCTGATCCTACTCTGCTGAATCTAGCTCATGATGTCCAAGATGTTCTAATTGGCGGAAAGTATTATAAGATTCAAAATCCGAATTCACGTTTAGTAGATTCGAATCCTGTAAGTTTCTCAGCAGTCATAAAGAAATCAGTCATCTTAGAAATTTTTTTAACTGCTTCACTTAGTTATTAGTTTGAATGTCATGATGATGCACTTAAAAATATTATAATAAAAAAATCCTCTGATGTAAATTTAACCATCAAGATATTTATAAATGTGACTTCAGTGGAAATTTTAACATATGACAAGCGTAGATACACCAAAAGTATATTCCGTTAGAGTTTTATTTTAATTCTTTGCAGAAACAAATTTGTCTGATTTTTTTCCATTTTAATTCTAATTCAAAACATTTGATTTTACCATAATAAAATTTTCTTTTTTAGTATAAGACTAAATTGAAAATTTCTATCTTTTTCACACAATGCAGCTGGAAGGCCGTAAAAGAAATGTAGAATATTATAAGGATACAGATCTTGATCTAGGAGTTCCTATAAATATTTTTGGATTCCGGGTTTTCCTGTACGATTGTGACGAGTTCACTAAGAATTACTACAAAGGGACTTACAATAAAGGTAATAACTCCATTTCGTTATATCGAAACGTTTCTGACGGTTCAGTTGGTTGAACGAACTTTAATTAACTTACTGTAGTTATTCTCAAATATTTACTATTAATCAATCAATCGAAAATAATATAGACTTTACTGCAATGTTCTAGATTACCCCCCCCCCCCTCCCAGAGCACAATGAAAACATAAAAATATCTGCTTAGATTGGCTATTGAATCTGGAATATATCTGAAACTTATGTATTAGACCATCGACGCCAATGGTCGCCAACGGTTTAGTAACTGATTGGAGACGGATTCAAATTTGGCGATAAATCGTCGAAGCCAACGAAACCAACTGGCGAATTTGAATAATTTTTAAAATAATGATGATTTAGAAACTCATTGGCGACGTCTTTAAATTTGGCGATAAAGATTGACGGTCTAATACGTAAGTACCTAAAATCTTTACAGCAGAAGCGTTAGCACTCTGTTAAGCCATTGCTAATTTCGCAATGTCAGAAAGAAATATTGTAATTCACAGATTGTTTCAACGTCCTTCAAATCTTGTAAAATTTAGTTATTGAAATCCCTAAAATTATACATATAATAGCTAAAAATATTAAGATTCAATAAGAAATTGATATGGATACCAGAGCATTCAAATAGTTCTTGAAATGGATTATTTATCAAAAATGGCCATGGAATCCAAATTATACTTTGAATGGACTACTGTTAAAGAAAATCACTTATTACCAGAAGACCTTGCTTCAGAGAATGCAATAAATTTAGTAAAATAGGAAATAATAAGAAACTCTGGGAGATATATTCATTCTATCCCTTACCCACTCAATTAAAAATAGATGACAGATCTAATAACTAAAAATTTAGGGGCTTATCTATTAGACCATCGACGCCAACGATATCCAAAGGTTTATCTAGTCATTGGCGATGGATTTAAATTTGGCGATGAGCCATCGACGCCAACGAAAACAACAAAATGGCGGACAACAGCTAAAGTTTGAACAATTTTTTAAATAATGGCAGTTTTGTGCAATTATTGGTGGTTTAGCAACTCATTGGCGGTACCTTCAAATTTGGCGATGAATATCGACAGTCTAATACGTAAGTACCCAAATTTAACTACCTGGATGATCATTACCCACATTACTGAATAATTTTGGATTTTATGGAAAATTTTATTATAACTCCAGCAACCAAGGAAATGAACTGAACATATTCCCATGCATTGTTTGAAATAGTCAGTACATTATACACAAAATTACTCTAAATTGCTAAAAAATTTGAAGTTTTAAAGCATTTTTCCAACCCCCCCCCCTGTTTTAAAAAAATACTATCTGCAAAAATTTCTCATATTACTGAAGACTTCTAACATCTATTAAATGTGGTTTTGGTGACTCTTTAGTAAAAGTGAGTTAATGAGATCAATTTTTTGGTTTCAGTAATAACAACAATGATCTTAAGTCTCGGTCAGATTTAGCAGTTTCTCGGCATTCGTAAATAGCAACAGCCGCCTAATAAAATATTTCTGCGTTAGATTTTCGAAGTTTTATAATAAATGGAGCCACATGATTCACAAGACACAACGTTTAATCAAGACTGCACAAAATACACTGAGAGAACTACACAAATATTCTTCCTCGAAGAGTGTTACAAAAGCGCCACCTCGTGGGCGATATCAATTATTATATCGATATTTAACACCTAGCAATCTCGGTCAATGAAAACTGAATAGCAATTCTTCCATTGACGATTACAGCTGAGTCTCTTATGAATTCAGTTAATCACTTGGTCTTCTTGGGCGGAGCCAGCTACCAATCAAGTAAACATCACGTGATCTGACGGTTGATGATGTTAGCATAATTTTTTTTTCTAGCAGGAACGAACTTGACTCTGGTCCTAGGGGAAGTTTGATTTCGCATCTCTCACGCGAAATTTTATGTGTAGATCTCTAGAAACTGTAACAATATGGCGTAATCATGTGCCTTTTGTTATTTATGTTACCAATAAACCACATAAAAAAACCTGTGTCTTCAACTCATTTCATCCAGGCAATAATTTTCACTATCAGATAAATTATTGTGTAATCAAGAAAGCAATAATTTTTATAGAGTTTTTACATATTCTTAGAAGATTTTCAAATTTTATGACGGAATGCATCAATAATCCGAAGTCTAAAACTTTGATAAAAAATGGAGGTAATTTCACGTTACAGGTTTGTAATAATATATAAACTAATGCAAACAAGACACAAACACACTTTTAAAAGAGGTTTGCTGAAATGAACTAAAAATTGAAACTCGGAACTAGAGAAATCCGGTCATCGCCAGAATTTTGTCACAATTTTTTAAATTATTTTGCCAACCGACAAATAACTGTTTAGCAAACTTTGTACTAGATCTGAAGCCAGTCCCCCGAACAGACGAGGAAGTTTTCCACACCCACAAGCTGTTGTACAAACACGAAGAATTCGGTCAGCCAGAGCAGACGCTCAGAACCAATGATCCTTTCAAACCTAGAGCTGACAACGTTGATCTTCTCAAGTTCTTTAAGAATAAAAGTTAAGTATAAAGCTTTTACCACATAAGCCACAGTATGTGTATAGATAGATTTTTCCACCTCATTGCAAAGAAGTCCCAAATTACAATTACCGTTTTATTGTTCAAATTTCCATTGTACAAAAAAAATAATTTTACGAAAATTTCTATTTTTATCCTGTGAATGATAACAGATTTTGATTTATTAATTACTTTATTGTTTCCCAAAAAGATTTTAGAGTTTATTAACGATAGTTTAATAATAATAATAGTTTAATAATTCAACAACTAAACATCTTTTAAACCTTATTTTGAATATCAATAAAGCATGTGACTACATTTGAGAAAATCTTTTTTGAAAAATGTTGTAAACTACATATATTTTTAAACTTTCGTATAAAATTGATTGAAAAAAAGTCAACGAATTCAATATATTTATAAGCCAAAAATGTTTTGAAAATTGGAAGAGATATATTTGTTTTGGCCACAGAGAGGTGTATCTAATTACACCGATCTATTCAGAGACAATTGGAAAATATAAATAATCGATCCACCGTGATATATTGGCAGGGACAAATTCTGAGTCCTAAGTGCCACCGGCCACGATGTAAGCCCACCTCGTAGAAGGCAAATCCCCTCATCATTAGGGATTGGCCATACCACACCATTTCTGTACCAACTAGGGCGGCGACCACCATTTGGTGAGCATTTCAGTCTCATATTTGAAGTGCCTCTATTTGAAGGGATGCAAAACAATACACTCTCTATATAAAAAAATCGACTCACCAAGAAGCAATCATCCTATTGCTTACAAATTTCGTATGCAGGAGTATTTTGACCACATATGCAAATGATTAAATTTTGGTGTCCAATGATGAATAGGTTGCTCTCCAGCGAATCAGAACTGCGCATCCAGCAGATGTATATAAGGAGCAGTTCTTCAACGGTTGTTAAAACTTTCGGTTTAATTGTGATTCAGATTACCTTTCAACAACTTAAAAAATGCCTCGCTGCGGGGTTCGTGCTCATTACGAGCAACTGTCAGAGTTTGACAGAGGTCGTATCATTGGTTTGAAAGAGGCCGGTTGGACAAATCTGATAATTACTCGTCATTTGAGTTGAAGCAATGCGGCGATTCGAAGCTGCTGACAAAGATGGATGGAAAATGGCAGAGTTCAGCGTCAGGATGGTAGCAGTCGACCTAGGGCCTCAACAGATCGTGAGGACAGAGTAATTGTCCGATCAGCTGTCACAATGCATTCTTTATTTCTATCAACCATCAAACGTTCAATCCAAACACCAGTGTCCACCATGACCATTCACAGACGGTTGAGACAGTGAAATATACGCTCGAGCCGACCGTTTCGCCACATGCCGCCTGCACATTACTGAACCAGATTACAATGGGGCATGGCTCTATCAAGTTGGAATGATGCCGACTGGGAACGTATAGTCTTTAGCTATGAATCCCGCTTCCAACTGTGTCCTGACGATCATCGAAGGCATGTTTGGAGACACCTAGTGCAGAGGGAAGGGGGTCTACTTTCACTATTGCACGCCTCACCGACCCTCAACAAGGCATTATGGTCTGGGGTGCCATTTCCTTTGATAGCTGGACACCTTTGATGGTCATTAGAGGTACACTTACTGCGCATCTTAAGACCTGTTTTGCTACCGTTCCTTTTGCAGTACCCTCGGCTGCTGTTTCAGCAAGTCAATGCCTCACCATATGCGGCACGTGTTGCTGTGAGTTGTCTGTGAGCTTGTCAAAGACTTCCTTGGCCTGCCAGATCTTTTCCATCGAACATGTCTGGTATATGATGGGAAGGCGATTGCAACTGCCACTGAATGTTGATGACATCGTTCGACAATTGGCGTGAATTTGGCAGGAAATACTGCGGGAGATCATCCAGGAGCTTTATCGGTTTACACCACGCCATGTGGCAGCTTGTATCCAGGCTATAGGCGGGTTAACACCTTTTTGAATTTGTTACTGTAACTCTGAAATAAATTATTCAATTATCCTGAGATTTTAATCATTCACTATTCTGTGAATTGTCTTCCTATCCACCAACTTTCATCTCAATCGAACCACTCCTTCTTGGTGCGTCGATTTTTTCGTTATCGAGTGTATAAATAGAATTATCTAATAGCTCGGAAGTTTACCAAATGATTTGTTAAAAATTTTGCAGAAAAATCAATGACGAAATAAGTATTACTTTTGTAAATAAATAGATCACTTAATACCTTAATTTACTTAGCATTTCTAACCAATCTTTGAATATCAGAGTTTGAATATCAGCATTAAAGTAAATATATTTAAATGAATATAACGCCTGTAAATAGATTTGTCTGTTCTGAAATTTAGAAAATGCAAAACATAGCTGAGAAATTATTATTCTACTATTAACCAAAACGTACGTATTAGATTTTAATTTATGGCGTTTTCTGGAAGAAGATATTAAAATGTTGAATTCCCGAAAATAGCATTCAAAACATGTTATGCAAATGCAAAAATGAATATAACTCCCAAAGAATCTACATAATTGAAAGTATTTTATGAAGAAAGACGTTAAATGTAGGGAATTTAACTAAATCGATTTTTTTGGGGGGGGAGCTAAAAATTGACGTTTCAACTAAGCCATTTACCTGAAAACTTTTTTTAAAATTCTAAGCGAAAAAAAGGTTATAATATTACGTTCTTTATGAAGATGTCCTTCTTTTCAAACTGACTTATGGAAACAATAACAAATTAAAATCTTAAATACAAACGACAATTTTCATTGAAGCAGTTTGATTTAAATGATGAAAAAAATAAATAAGTTTTTATTGGCAAATATCGAGATGAGATTTTTTTTTAATGATCATTTTAATCCAAACTTGAAAACAAAAACAAACAAACAAAAAAAAACTTCATAGGGTTAGAGAAAGAATTTCTATTTTTTTTTTCAATTTTAGATCCGGATACAAAGTCCAACAGTTAAAATTTCTTGCTCGTGTGATTACCGAGGATCCTGTTGAAAAATTGCGTCGATATATTGTGTGTTTCTTTATGGAAGACGATACTATGGCAATAAAAGGTCTAGATCCAGATCATCAAAATAAAAGTGAGCTGTACTTTTTCACAATTAATTAATTCATATTTTGAGAAATACCCAAGTAATCAATTTCAAATATTAAAACATATTATTTCCTCTTTTGAAACGAAATATACTGAAAATTTTTAACTATTTGGTAATTTTTGAAATCATCACTTATGTATAGAGAAGGCGATAAAATTTGGGATCATAAAAATATGCCAAAAATGAATTTAGAGTTCAAGCATATAATACTTGAACTCTGTATATACTGTATTTGAAAGAAAACAAAAGTTGTTGGATACCGGTGATCGTCACGAAAAAATATTTAAGCAAAATATAGTCAAAGGTAATTGAAAATTATCACTGCCTTTGTGTCGTAAATAGCAAAAAATGTTCGACCTGCCCAGAGAAACACTATCTTAGCAATCGGTTTACAAATTTTTCAAGTCACTTCGAGGATTAACATGTATTGTTCACATCTACTACAAAAATATAGCTAGAGTTGTTTCTCCAAAACTTTTTCACGTACTCTCTAACAACGGTGCTATCTCCCACTCCCTGAGCTCAAAGTTATTGAGATAAGACTGAGAATACCACGACTGCTGAAGTTATCATTTTTAAATTCTTGCATGTCAGAATAATGCACTTCATAAAGAAACACAGTACTTGCGTATTAAATGTAAGGAACTGGCGAACAGTAATTAAAAAATGTAAATCTATGGCAAAAGTCTAGTTTGTTATCTTTGGAATATTTTTTTTGGCGATTAATTACTGGCTTGGCAATATTTATACACAAGTACTAGAAAATCGAATATATAAATTAGAATATGCATGTTTCACATCCGATTGAAAACCAAATTCGATATCTGTACTACTATTATAAATGTGAAAGTTTGGATGGATGATGTTAGTCAATCACTGGCTCAGCGAAACAGATGAACGAAATTGGACGAAATTTTGCACGGAAATAGATTTTAGTCTAGAATAATACATAAGCCATTATTTATTTCCGTTGAATGAGCGGTTAATTTTTTATTAGTTAACAACTGACTTTTCAGCCAAAAATCTTCATTTCCCCATCGCCAAAGGAGTAAGACTTCAGTTTGTTTACCCACGCAAATGAAGTAAGGCGTAACGTGTTTCCGACAGATTATTTCAAAGATTTCTGTTTATTTTCTTAGTGCTTGATGCATTTAAAATTAAACATTAAATTTTTCACATTCATTTTGAAGTACTTTTGAGTTGAAATAAAACAGAATAAAAAAATTAAAAGTTTATAATCTGTATTGCGTTACCCCAACTGACGAAGAAAATTCGCGCATGCGCAGTGTATTGTAATTGCTGACAGCTGGATTTTCATTTTAATTAAAAGTTTAAAAAATATGTGGATAATACTGTTGTAGCTATAATTAATTTTGATATCGATAAATAATATAGACGACTTGATTTTAAAGAAATA
The DNA here is from genome assembly GCA_026289955.1 of Argiope argentata. NCBI lineage: Eukaryota > Metazoa > Arthropoda > Arachnida > Araneae > Araneidae > Argiope > Argiope argentata. The sequence goes on along the minus strand of JAOUZG010044950.1, from coordinate 3,480,032 downwards.
CGGACTTGATTTACTGTTTGGCTTTATTTCAGATACGCACTGTAAATAAATTGCTTTCATGTTAGTTGTGTGCTTTTTCATGCGTACGAAGTCGCGGTGAATCTAGTAAAATTATACTATACTAGTCGCATGATTAGAAATTAAATTCCGTTAAAAATATGATTTTGAATTATTGCGTTCACATACATCAGAGAGTATAGAACGATAATGATCGAAAAAAGTTAAGTTTTGCTTAAAAAAACCTGGATTAAAAAGTATTATCTCGCAAATAATAAGTTAGTCTACTATTAATATTTCTTTCTAGTAATCTGAAAAAACAGTGTATCAAAACAATTGAATGGTAGTTAAATGATTTTTTTGGATATTTATTACGTTTGAGAGGATTACTAATTTCTGTTTGCCGAATAGTAGGAATTGCCAATCCAATTTTTTTTAGGTGTCTCAGTTATTAAATGTTTGATCATGGTATAGCTAAGATTGACTAGCCTGGAAAAAGCATCATAAACGCTGATAAAGCATGATTAGAATTTCAAAAATTTAAAATTTTATCTTCAGTGTAGATCAATACATTCACTATTATTTTTGTTATAAAACGGAAGATGGGAGTTTTAGATAGTGCCTGAATAATATAAAATTGAGACTAGACAATTTCAATATCTTTTAAGGTTTCCATTATTTTCCTCTCTTCAATTATAATAAGAATTGTATATAAATATATGAGAAAGACCTGAAACGCTTTTAATCTTATTCCATAAACAGGATGAACTATTTGAATTAAGACTTTTGTCTTGAGAAATTTCGGTTACATAGTTAAATTCAGGACATCCTCGGGGTTTTCTTAGGATATTTTTGCCGCTATTTGTAGAGCTAACGAAGAGCGTACGAATAATGCCTTTTGCTGCTAACGGAGATCGAGCGGTGAATCATTGCAACAGTTTCACTCCAACATTCTGGTTGAAGTGTTTACAAAAAGCAGAAATAAAAAAGCTCAAGTGCGCTTCACTTTATAAAAAATTACAAATAAAATAATTAAATGAAAACAAAAATTACAAATAATAAAATCACATAAACAATGATGAGGGAAGCCGTTAGCTTAATTTTGCTACAAGTGCAGCATCCTCATCACTTAACATCTTGACGCACAAAATGAGATTCTTTTTATACAGATATTATCAGCAAAGTTGGAAGCACTCATTTGTATTTTATCAGATATCAATCAAAGTTGTTGCAAATGTCTTTGATGCGAAAGTTGCTAATGAATATCAGTAACACTTTTTTTGTATTTTTTCTTGTATAAATGTCCTTATGAATATTTAGATAAAAGCCGCACCTGTCATTGCATAAAATCATTTGTGTTTTCTAAAGCCATGAGCAATATTTTTCTTCCAGGTACAATGGAACACGCTCATCTCAAAAGAATGAAAGTTGTAAAGCCACATTCAACATATTGGAACTCGGGAAGGAATTTCTATGAGCCTGTTGATTTTTATGTTGGGGGTGTGATTTATGTCAGAAATAAGCCACTTGAGCTACTAGAAGCAGATGAGTACTCGTATGATTATATGGAACAACACTGCGATCAGGCAAGATTTTATTTATTTTTTTAATTTACTTTTTTATTTATCCAAAGACGTACGGATACTTTAAAATATATCACCTTATCCATTTTTATAAGGAATTGATTTAACTAAGTGACATTGATTGTAATTCAAATATTTCTATTTCATTTTATCATAAAGAAAAATTATCAGTTATACTCTTACTAAGTGGAAATTGTTTCAGATCGATAAGACATAATATACTATCCACCCTCTGTATAACTATAAAATTACAGAAAAATTTATAATAAAAAACAACAATGGATCTTTCTAAATAAAAGAATAAATGTAATAAATCTTAGAATTAAAACTCAGAATGTTTCGATCTCATAAGTTAGAAAAATTTAAAGAAAATGAATTAAATTTCTTTTTTGTATTTAGTCAGATATCTCAAAATCTCAAGGATATAGTATCTAAGATTGTTTAAGGAAACATACATATAAATAAGAATTACCTGGTTTTAAAATGAACACGTAAAACTGAAAAAGCCGTTTCAACCGCTAAAAAGGCGAAAACTAATCTTTTAATATTATGATACGAAAAGAGTCAAAGATTGATAGTTGAGGCAATATTGTACGATTGTTTTTCAATTTATCTAAATTATTTATAATTTCTAATTTTAAGTCGAATTCTAAATGTCTAAAGTATGAACACAGCATTGCAGCTTCGATAAACCAAAATTTATTCGCCATTTTGCCGTAAACTTCCTTTTTAAATCTATTGAAATTTGGAAGTCAGAGTTAATTAACTAATTAACTAACACATGCTATTCTGAATAAGGTCTTCACTCCTCAAATATTTTGACGATTTTTATTTTTTTGTTTAAAAAGTATATTTAAGCAATAGAATGTTTGAAGAAACTCCACTTTGATTTGGAAATAAATAGGAAATGTGATATATTTTTTTAAAACAATAAATGCGAGAAAAAGTTTTTTTATCGTTTGCAATACTAATATTAGTAATTCATTGAAACAATTAAAATGAATAAAAACATAATATAACTTGCACGAGCTCGTGGTGCTTGACCGTTCAAGAAATGATGTTCTGACAAGATACATTGAAACATGCAGAGCAGATTTCATTTTAATCTTTATTTGATTGCCTTCCGCATGTATGTAAACACAGCAACCCCAAAACAGGTTGACAAGATAAATTGATACCTAAATGCTGCTCTGTATCAAATTTCAGATCCAAGCAATCAATGAAAAGAAGTTTAAAATTGACATTTAATTCCCTTCCCTGAGGTCGAATTGAGTCCTCTAGGGACTCCCAGGCAATGCAAGTCTTGGTGCTTCCCCAAACTTTCCAGAAATTCGAAATTTTTTTTCTCTGTAAGCATTAACAAGCAGTAAATTTTGTCAAAATGAAATAATGAAACATTCGATTTCGGCCAATTTAAAAAAAAAAAGGATTTAAATGACTCATTTATTTGAAATTTGAAATTAAAATTTGAAAGTAATTATAAGCTCGACAATAAAAGAAAATAACAGATATTTTGTTAACACTGCCTCAATGTTATTTAATTGTAGAATTGGACATTTTTTAACTTATAAAGCAAAATATCTTTTTAGAATTATTAAACAATAGCAAATTTTCCAAAGGTCATATTATTTCATGAAATAAAATTTAAAAACGTAAATTATTTGCTAAAGGTAATTAATTAGGAATTAAAATTCAAAAATTTAAACATACATAGCTGTATTTAAAAAAGTTCAAGTATATGTTTCCTGTAATTTTTTTTTTTTTTTTTTGAAAATTTTAGATAATTTTTGAAGGTTTCAAAGGCTTTAAAATTGTATGATTGTTAGCAGTTTCACATTTTGCTTTTTATTATCTGTATTAATTACTTGACGTAATTAAACATAAAAGAGACATTTTGTGCAAATATACACGAAAATAGAGAAGGAAATACGGTACATACGTATTAGACCATTGACGCCAATGGTCCCCAACGATTTAGTAACTCATTGGCGACGGATTCAAATTTGGCGATAAACCGTCGACGCCAACGAAAGCAACAAAATGGTGGACAACAGTTAAGGTTTGAATTTTTTTAAATTAATGGCGTTTTTTTTTTGCCATTATTGGCAGTTTAGCAACTTATTGGCGACGCCTTCAAATTTAGCGATACAGATCGGTGGTCTAATAAGTAAGTACCGAAAATACTCCCTTTTAACATTTTATACCACTTTTTTTCTAATATTATTTAGACATCCTTACGTATTCTAATTGTCTAAAACAGCTCGAGTGGTTAAAAAATATTATTAACTTGAGACTAGTAGACTAAATAAAAGTAATTCTTTATCCCGCATATTCCAAAGAACAGCTAATATTTAAGAAGCAAATCAGTGCACCTTTTGCATCATCGAATATTTAATTTATTGCAGTTTCCGCATGCAAATGTAAGGAAAATAATGACAGAATTCAAAGAATGGATCACGCCGAAATGCGGATCACTAAAATCGGGATTCGAAAGATATGATCCGTGTAAGACGGGATTAATCACTTACGAAAATTTCAGGTAATTTTTAAGATATTTTTCTATATATGTCTGATTATTTACTTATATACAAGAATTAAAAATTTTCTGTTATTCGGAGCAATAATTTTTCCATGAATCAACAACTATAGTGCATTTTCTAAGAAGCAATTTTTGTAACATTTTAGTTTAGTTATGGTCTCATTTAAAGCAACATCAGGGCTATTTTTGGACGGACTTCGTAATTTGAAACCGCGATCATATAAGGGAGAAGAAACCCGAGCAGAAACCCTTCTTTCCAAACTCACACACCACACTTATGGGAACCATTCATATAATGCACATCACAATTACTTGAAAGGGAAAATTATTTTTTATAATGTCTATTAAATGCAATATGATGTTGTATATATTATAAGAGGGACACAAATATTGCTATTAAAAGCGCATTTTAAATCAGTCTCCACTAATTTCATTTTTGTTTATTCAATAGTTTTTTTTTGTTAAATATATACCGGGTTATTAAGAGACCTTATAAAAATTGTGATTGAGTTTCATCGCGTTATAACTTAGAATTTCTCTGAATTACTTAAAAAAATTAAAAATCAAAAAATGTACTCGATAATTTCACTTTAGAAAAGAGAAAGGTATTGTTTTGCCTCTTTCCTTATATAGGACTTCAAGGACTAGCAAACCGAGTCATAATACAACGAGTATTGCTGGTGACTTTATGCCAATTAGAACGCTGTATTGGCAAATGTTGTCGGGTTTTTTTTTGTTAAATTTTGCTCATGATTGGAGGAAGGTCGATTAATATTGAAAAAGAGCGAAATTAAATAATCCAGCATACAAACAACTACATGAAAGAAATAGAAAAATATTAAAGAGATGCTAGAAACCTACCTATAAATAGCTGCTCCGAACCTCCCGAAGGCCAGAGCCTGTCTAAGGTGCCTCTGCAGCTGGCCCGGACCCCCCACATCAGAGAGGTCTCCCCAAATCGAATAGAAAGCTTAGCTTATATTTCCTTCTTTGATGAATTTTTTTCATTTTGCTTTTCACACACACACACACACACACACACACACACACACACACACACACAC
>JAOUZG010044950.1:3425782-3474839 GCA_026289955.1 Argiope argentata | reverse complement strand
CACACACACACACACACACACACACACACACACACACACACACACACACACACACACACACACACACACACACACACACACAGCAGAGTAGAGAGCAAAGAAGTTTTTGTCCCGGGCCCCAATTAGGCTAAGTCGGGCCCTGCTGAAGGCACACGGATAAAAACTAAATGACCAGACATCCTCAACAGCAACACTGGCGGGAACTGTGGTTGAGTGCTAAGGGTCATCACCGGTCACGGTGCAACCCTTTCCGTGAGGAGTTCGTCCCGCCTAGGATGGAAGGAGTCAGACCCCCCCCCCGCTTATTATGTATCTACCAGAATGGTGAGAACCATCCACATGCTTCTCATATGCAATTATGGGGGGAGCCCAGGGAATGAAGAGGTTAATAAAGTTAGAAAGCCTTAAATGGATACTAAATAGTATTGTAACAGCCAGTTTTGAAATTACCAGTATTTAACAGCAAGAGAAAGCAGCAAACACAGAGGTGAAGCGTTTGATATGAAAATGTGATATATGCAAAGAAGCAATTTACCCTCCATAAAGTGTTTTTCTTAGTAAAACCTTCGCTGATTAACAGTTAAATATTGTTTCAATGCAGTTTTATCTTTTTATAAGGCGACTTAAATTATTAATATCTGGGAAACCATTCGGTAGTTCTTTTTTTGTTCTTGTTTGTAAAATCTTAGATTTTTGGAGAAAATAGTTAGATAAAAATCACATTCTGATCCGCATTTTTCAATGTCACATCCATCAGAGAGAGCTCACAAAATTGTGAAGTATCAGTAGGTTTCTTCTTGTGGCAACAATGTATCTCAAAAATTTACGAGATGGCGCTATATGGCATTGTCAGTGTGAGGGCAGATAGGAAAACGCTCTAATAATTAGTTAAAATTTGTGTTTGTGTGTGTGCAAGTTTTTTCAAGAAAGGTATCTATATAGAAAAAAAATTCGTCTAATATCCATCCATATCCAAATTTAAACCGAATCGTTAGAGCCATTTCCGAAAAACACGAAATAAATTCATATATAAACAAGGATGGCTCGTTTAAAGTTATTTCATTTTGCTATTATATATTGTCACTATTACATCAAAATGTCGTAGGTCAACAATTGCTCTCAGTCAGATATATGAGACTCTGATATATAAAATGGGAGTCTTGGTTATGTAATTCCTTTTGTGATGACATGCAATTATTTGGGAGTATATTATTGGTGCTGAAGGAAATGTTTTAGGAAATTTGGAGCACAGCAGTTAGGCATAATAGTAAAGATATTTTTTCATTTGGTCATGAAATTTAATAAATCATAAAAAAATACCATAAAACTTTAGTTTTTACATTGAAAATAATACTTTTCTTATTATTGGATGTTGAAGTTATATTCTAGATAGCTAATATTTAACTTCGGATAATTGCAATTACTAAATTATATTCTGTTGTTATTACTAATGGCACTTGCCATGGACAAGCACGCTGACGGCTATCAGCGATTTTAAACCGAATGAATTTATGATAATTTGCAATACTAAAGTGACTCATTCGAAGAAACGATTGAAATGAATAAAAAATATAATTTAACTTGCACGAGCACGTGGTGCTTGCCCGTTCAAGAAATGATGTTCTGACATGATGCATTGAAATATGTATAGCAGATTTCATTTTGATCTTTTATTATTTTTGTCTTCTGGTGCATTACCTGTCTTTCAGAAATGTGTTGTACGAAGAAATGCCGAACGAGATCAAAAATCACTATCCGGAGCACGCCATGAAAACCGTTGGCCGACACTACGCAGAGGAAAAGTACAATGGGTTGTGTTTTAGCGAACTTCTCGGTAGAGCACAGTCAGAACTTTATAGAAAGAAATTTTATGATTTCGAAGATTTGAAACTCGCTTTCAAGATACACGATAGTGAGAAGTAAGTATTTGTTGCTCTTCAGTTCTGCTGAATAACATGTAAGTTTATTAGGCTAAGAATATTTTTTCTTATTCTGCAAATCGATCAATAATTTTTAAAAATTTGCTTATTGTGTCTTCTTATTTTTCTCGAATTTAATGTCTGATCAGAATATCATTTATTGATCCATAGAACAATCGCCAAAACACTTCGCCAAAGGGCAAAAACGCGCCAAATCTCCTGATTGTATGAGGAGAACCAGTTTCTGAATTGTTTCTGATTGGTCGAGTTTTTTAAACCGCTGAATTTCAATCTGATTCAACCAATCAAAACGCTGACAGTTGGCAAGTCTTGAAAAGTGCACCAAACAGTGCCAAGTGGAGGGGTGATTCTCCTGTCGTGCAATATCATTGATAAAATAAAGCGTGGTACCCTAATATATAACAATATGGTACTTTTCCCTTAGCAGGGTGGCAGCAAAAAATCGCCAAAGGAAAATGGTGGAATTCTACATTATTTGGCAATTTTTAGATTTAAAATCACTGTAAGAAATTTGGCGGAATTCTGCAATATTTGGCGATTTTTCGCTGTCAGACGGCTAACGGAGAAATATCAGCTATAATTATTTATTTAAGAGAAAAGTTTTAGAGATGAAATTTGTTTAATAATAAATAATTTCGTTTTTGTAATGTGATATTTTAAAGAATTGCAGGTAGTGATCTTCCCAAAACTTTCTGAAAGTGTTATACTCTAAAAGTGTTATACTAGAACGTCTTGCATATCATGCATACAGTAATTACAAAACATTAACTTTTGGCGAGAATTTAACAACTGTACGGAATCTATCACGTTACATGTTATCCTTGGCGTGTTATTTCATGATTAGTATAGTAAAAAAAATTGAGTTTTTGTTTTAGATTCCCTTTTTTTACCGTTTTAAACAAAAACTAAACTCAATATTACACTTATAGTCATAAAATACCATACCAGATTTGATGTATTAAAATCATTCCATTTTTGACCTATCGTGTTTATGTCTTTCTGAAAGCACAGACCGACAGACGAACAACCCCTTGCCGGACACGTGTCTATACTATGGATTTTAAATCTATATGCTGAATTTTATTTATCTAGCTTCGTTTTTAATTATTATGTTAATTTATATTTGAGCAGAGTTATAGACGAACTTACTCTAAATGGATTCTGCACACAATTTGGAAGAATTTGATATAAAAATCCTATACCAAATTTCAACCATCTAGCATAAAGCGATTTTGAATATCTTTGATATTGACAGTCACTTTCCTGAATGTGTTTTTCATTCTCAGGAATGTCTAAAACATTAGAGATTCGTCAAAATCTCAATTTCGAATTTTTTGACAGTTACTACACGTTCTCTATATTAGTATATGTTTATATATAAAATTCTTCTGTGCGTGTGTATGTGACTGATCTCCTTCTAAACAGCTGGAGCAATTTTGTTGGAATTTTTTGTGTGTGTTCAAGTGGATCCAAGAACTGTTTAGATTCACAATTCGGTCCCCTACAAAATGTAGAATATTAATTATTAATTAAAAACTAACTTTTCAGAAAAAAAATCTTTTTATTTTCCCATTTCCAAATGAGTAAGGCTTTAGTTCCCCCCCCCCCCACGCTAATAAAGTTAGGCTTAGCATGTTTTCGGCTTATTAAAATTCTGTTTATTTTCCTAATCCTTGAGACATTTAAAACTAAACATCGTTAAGTAATCAACATTTCAGATTCCTTCTGAAGAGCTTTTGAATTAAGAATAAAATAGAATAAAGGAAATAAAAAAAATGCCTAGAAATACCCCGACTGGCGTTGAAAATTTACTTATGCACATTTTGTCGTGCATAAGTATGTATTTAAACTGGTATAGACTTGATACTGATTAATTGGTTTGTTGTTTTAATTAAAAAGTATTTATGTTATCTAATTTTTCGTATAAGTTTATAGTTTTAAGAACATCATTTTTTTAAAAAAATCGTTTTTCCCCATGCTAACGAGGTTAGGATTAACATGTTTTCGTCAGATTACTTCAAACGGTTCCGTTTTTTAATTATAGTTTTTGATACATTTAGAAAAAAACATTAATCAGTCTGTTCAGGATGAATCTGAGAATATTTTATTGAAAAATTCTTGATATATTGCATAAATTAAGAAAGATATTTTAATTTATGAGAATTTAGTACCCATAAGGTTTAAGTGCACAGCGACATTTAACTCTAACTAAACTAACTGTTTTCAGTACTCATATTAAAAAAAATAGTAATTTTCCGTTGGCTGGATCCAAGCTATAAATCACTAGATAATAAAGAATTTTTAAATATTTTAAATCAAATTTCTAACAGCAGTTTTAAATAAAAAAAATAACCAAATAACATAGAATTCTGCCAAATTTCTTACGCGATTTTTCACTTGAGCCCGGTTAACAGAAAAGTACCAAAAAAGGTTTTGCTTCAGTAAAAAATGCAAAATTAATTGCAGTTTATTTCCATTTTAATTTAAAGAATAGATTCTACGAGAGCTAATAGAAAATGAGAGAGATACATATTACTTTGTGACTGAAGACCTTTAAGATAATATGAGTGATTTATATGACGATTAAAATTTGAAGGTTTAAAATATTTTGATGAAGAAGATATTAAAATATAAAATGCATAAAATATTTAATTATTATAATTTTAGAGAACACTGAGATTGATGAACTAACTGGTCTCCAAAGGCGGCTAGTATAAAAGTAAAAATGTTTAAAAATTTTGAAAATTAGCAGATATGAAATTTATAATATTCATGATCTGCTATTATGATAAGTGAATGAGTTGTGAATGCATGCTTTACATTTAATTGCTATGATACTTAAAAAATAATTTAACCCGAAAGAAAACGTGTATAACATTTTTTAATAATATTCTCTTAAGATTGGGTTTCATCTGTATTCATCCAGCTGAATTGTGTGTAAAAGGTTTTAAGGTAAAGAAATTGAGAAATGATTAAATGCCAATTCTTACAATAAAATAGAAAAACACAGGGGAAAAATTATACAATTTGGTTGTGATAGCTATTAAAAAAACGCCAAGAAAAAAACTTGGCGTTTTTTTAATAGCTATCACAACCAAATTGTATATTATATAAATCTACTCAATTGCAAATTATATAAATCTATCCAAATTATATAAATCTACTCAATTGCATATTCAGGGTGTTTCAGTGAACAGTTTCAGAACTTCTAAGAGGGGTTGGGTACATCCTGATGGACCAAAATCATATACCCATGGGCAGTCAGAAAGGCTTTCCATACGCGTTGTTCGAAAAGCCCGTGCTTTCGTGAAGGGAATCTTCATTTCGCACAAGAACGCCAAGTTAGTAGGATGAATGATTACACGATTGCAGAGTTAGCCTATATGTATTTGGGCATACGGGGTTGCAAATTGCAGTGGGCCAGCCGCACAGCGTTTGTACGTGGAACGATATCCGACAAGGCTTATTCCCAGTCATAATTTCTTTGCAAGACTGCACCAGAGGTTAGCTGAGACAGTTTCCTTAAAAAGAGCTCACAGGGACAGGGTGAGAACAACGCGGACTGCACAAGCCGAACAAAATGTGCTGCAGCATGTACAGGAGAATCCAAGAACGTATCAAACGCAGTCGGGGTTTCCCATAACAGCGTCTGGGGGATTCTCCGAGCAGAAGACATGCATCCGTTTCACATGCAACGTGTCCAGACACAGAAATCAGAGGATTATGTACCTCGTATTGCTTTCTCACAGTGGTACCTGGGAAAATGTGCTACAAACCCGCTCTAGCTGCCGGAGATATTCGAGATATGCCTGGAGTATTCCAGAATGTTCGGATGTCCATGTGTTGGAGATGTGAGGCGTGCATTGTAGACCGTGGAAGAAACTTCGAACACTTACTTTAATCCATGTATCTTTTGCTTCTTTTCCTGTATTATTAAAACGATTTCTCAATTACGGTCTCTTCTTTTATGATGCCTCTGTGTACAAAACCGCTTCAGGAAAGCATTTCCGACCCCACATTGTTATATGATTTCGAGTTGTCAGGATGTACCCTACCCCTCTTAGAAGTTCTAAAACGGTTCACTGAAACACCGTGTATATAAAAAAAAATCCCCAAATTGGCGAAATATTTTCTTGGCATTTTTTCGCCGCCGTTAAACTGAGAAATACAATGATTTTTTTCAAATAAATGAAACGCTTGTACTTTACATAATCCATGCAGGTGTGTTTAATAAAGCATTTATAAATTGTTTAAGTTTTTCTTAAATTTGTATATGTTTCCTGTTCCTGTATAGTTATGGTAATACTGAAACGGCAGAAAAACCGGTACACCAATCTAATATCGAGTAGGGTCCCCTTATTTGAGCACACAGAAATGTCGTAACACGGCTTATCATGGATTCAACTAATTTGTGAAGATATTCTTTAGAAGTTCACACCACGATTCCAGCATGGAAGTAACAAAACCATGAGAGTACGAAGTGGTGAGAATTTCCTACGGTCAGCGCATTGCAAAACTTCCCATATATGCTGGATAATATTCATGTCAGGTGAATTAGGTGACCTAGAAAGAGAACGAAATTCTGAAGAGTACTTCTCAAACCATTCGGTAGATACTGTAGCCTGTGGGGTGGCGGATCATTTTGTTGGAATTGTTCCTGTCCATCGGAATTCACACATGATAAGAACGCATGCTAGTTGTCAGAAAGGATGAGAATGACCACGGACCTGTCATGTTTGAGTTTAGACCTATTAACAGTTCCATTTCATGTCAACTGCACAATCCCCATACCATCGCAGAGCCTCCACCAGTTTGAGCAGTTCCTTCTAGGCAAGGGGGATCCATGGATCCACGGAGTTTTCTCCACACCCGTGTGCGTCTCTTAGCCCTAGAAAATTGGGAACCGTGACTCGTCAGACCATACAACGTTTCCCAATCATTAATAGTATAATGACGGTGTTGGCAAGCATAGGCAAGATTCTGTACTCCTGAGTCAGCAATGGCACACAAGATAGTCTGTAGTTTCGAAAGCTCATAATAATAAGGGATATACGGCAGACTGCTTACGCTGACACTTGTTGATTGACCTGCATTTAAATCCTCAGCAGTTTGTAAAAGTGTTGAATGTATATCTTGTCTAATGAATCTTTTCAGCCGTCTATGATCCCGTTCTCTCAAAGACTTTTCCGATACCCCCCGCAAATAATATTCAATTCTAAAATATATTATATATATAAAGGAATCTGTGAATGAAAAATTCTACATTAATTGTTAAGGTATAATATAAGCACACGCACGCACGCGAACACACACACACACACACACACACACACACACACACACACACACACACACACACACACACACACACACACACACACACACACACACACACACACTTGAAATGAAGAGGGTTTATGGAATTACCAAGGTCGATTATTTTTGAGGATCAGCTTCTCAAGAAAGCTATATTTCTAAAATTGCAGTTTCCTATTGAAAATAGTTGCTGATGTTATAGACGTTCTAGTCCCAAGTGCTGAGCAAATGTCTCAAAAATTTATCCTAAATATTATGTCAATTTTTGTTTTGATTTTTTCAGAAACGGTTATCTGGATCCAGATCGCACCTATTATGTAATGAGAACAACCTCCATTCCGCTGGATCGAGATTTAATGAAAAGCTTCATATATAAGTAGGTAAAATTTCTTATTCCTAAAAAGTATGTATGAAAATTTTCGATAGCATCTTTTTTCTACTTCTCTCTCTTTCATGAAGAACTGAAGAATCTATATCGATATTAATAGCTTCCATATTTTCTATACCTTTCAGAAAAGCAGTTTGAATTAATGAACTAAAAATGCTCTTAAAATGTTCTATCTTCTTAAATTATATTAATTTATCGGAATGGTGTTGATTGCGGTAGGCCCGAACTCCCAATCTTATGGTTAGTGGTCGAGTAACATACCGATCGAGCAAAAGGGACCCTTCAGCTCGAAGGATATTATCTGGCTTATATAGAAATCACCACATACTCTCTCACCAGTGAGTCGGTGGATTAGACGAGCGATATTTATGTGAAGTGTCGGTAGTGATGTGAACAACTGTCGTATTTTAATGCACTTCTCGGTCTTTGAGTCGCCGAAAGAGGGCGCCACGACAGTTGAACGAAGCTAGGGCGAAGGTTGCGTTATTCAAGGTCGGTCGCCGGGTCACCATGTTGGGATGAATGTTGATTGCGGTAGGCCCGAACTCCCAATCTTATGGTTAGTGGCCGAGTAACATACCGATCGAACAAAAGGGACCCTTCAGCTCGAAGGATATTATCTGGCTTATATAGTAATCACCACAAATTTATAAAGAGATGTTGATAAAAAAAGAGACTGAAAGATAGAAGAGTGGATATTGAAAAGTCTACAAAGTGATATTGATTGACTGAAACACTGAAACTTGCAAATGAATATTACTCTTTGTTATATTTTATTTTGGTTAAGATTATAAATTTATATTTAAAAAAATAACAGCACTGTAACTCACATTTTTCAAAAACTAAAACGGCATAAGAATTTTGTTTTAACAAAATATTTGACAACTTTAAATTTCACCTAGAAATTCCATTTTGAACAAAATTATAAAAAATTCATGAAAGTATTTGCAAAAAGCATTTTTAAATCATTATTTCCTAATTATTTTTATTTTATTTAAAAAAGGAATAACAAATATTTGAAACTAATATTAAACAGCTTAAAAAATGGAATTCCAATTTGAATCAAAATTTGAATTTGATTTAATCAAATTCAAGATTTGAGCACAATTTGTTAATTCCTATTTATTTAAAGTGCGTGCATAAATAATCAATGGTTTCAATCAATTTTAGGTTTCCAAAGACAGAGAACAAGATAAACTACTTGGATTTAGTTGAAAAACTTAACTGGATAGAAAATCCAACGCAATTCGATAAATCCGAGCCCCAAGCTGTAAGTATATATTATTTTCATTTCTTCAGAACATATAATTGTTTATAAACTTTAAAATTACTTTCATTATTTTTATTACTTTTTTATTTGAAAAGAAAAGAGAGCAAACAATGTAGCATGCGGTACATGACACCCATCTTTTTTAAGTTATTAGTTTTTCTTGTATAAATTTGAAACAATAGTGAGCATTCTGCAATTCAATCAAGTCAGCGCCATTGTGAACAAGCGCAACTACTCAACTGGTGAGACAGCGCCACCTCGTGGTATAAATTGTGATTGATCAATCTAAGCCAAGGCAAGCATTTGTGAACAAAAACATGTAAATATTGATAAAATTCTTATTAATAATTAAATCATTATATAAATAATTTCTAAAGTTAATGAAATTTATTTCATTTCTTTAAAAGCACTATCCGGTATTATTAATCTGAAAAATCAGTCATTTATCCTTACGGTCACTTGTCCTCTATTTAACCCGCTTCAATTGCTGATGTTTTCAGTCTACTTATATATTTTAATACTTTTATGCTTTTGAAACCTTATACATTAATACTTTTCCAACATCTTACTATTGAATTCCTTTACAATTTGATATACTTCTTCTTCTGTATTGCCGATCACCCCGCCACCACTGAATGTAGCAGTATCGGTAGGATTTGTTGTGGCCGACTGTGGGCTGTAGCAATATCCAATCTGACATTGACCAAATCTGTCGAACAGATATCCTCTTCGAGATAATTTTCCCCAAAGTGGAGAAATACTGACCATCTACTGCTCTATACACTTTCAAATAGTTGGGGAAAATCTGGAAATTTTAGACATCATGTCCTTCAGAGTCCTAAGATTACTTGGAACCATCAGAACTGAACTGAAGTCCCTATTTACGACTTGCAGATGTTTCCTATGATCGGAGATTTCTGTACATTCCTTTAGATAGTGGTAAGCAGTACCGATTCCTCCACAAATGCATTTATTTTCCTGCATTCTTCCAAATCTTTGGAAATATGCAGGGAATCTCCCATGTCCTGATATAATTTGGATTACCAGTGGATGGTATCTTCTTATTTTTATTTCTGATATACTGAAATTATCAGAAGAATAATCCAGAATACAGATTACAAGCCGAATGGAGCGCATTAAAATTGATTGTTATGGGAGTTGATGATCAGCTGCCTTTCCGGCAACGTAAGCTGCTTAACTAGAAATTACCAGGTGGTGAAAATAATTGGCAAAAGTTGGGTCGGGTTGTTGAGGTCTAAAATTTTTTTTGCAAGATCTCTTAAAAAAGAATTTTTGATGATCATCTATGGGTCTTGAGATTTCATATTTATAAAAAATAACTTCAACGCTAGCGGTCTCTAAAAGTTTTTCTACCATAAGCTGTAATGAAATTATTATCTAACAAAACTCCTTAAAGGGCATTGGTGAACAATCATTACGAAGTATTAATTTTTAGCATAAATGCAGCTTTTTTTACTGAATTGACTTTGGCATCCTTGGCGAGTTTTTTTTTGGCGATTTAGTCCTTGGCACGAGGCTAAGAGTATCCAAAAATCGAATTTGAGCTTTAGATGTTTTTTTCTCTACCAACTGAAACAAAAATTTATGTTAAAACTACAATATGTTTTCACAAATAGCCAAGCCAAATTGGATATATTAAAATGATTCCGTTTTCGAGTTATCGCGGTTACGCGTTTCTGAAAATACAAACTGACAGACGGTAAGCCCTTTGTTGCATTTGATTCAAACTTTTATATGCGACTAAGCAATAGGCATTAAATCTGTCTACCGACTTTTATTTACCAAGCCTTTTCTGTTTGTAGTTATGGTGTCTATTTATATTTAAACAGTCAGACAGACAAACATCATCTGCCCAGAGTTTGCTCAGAATTGGATAAAAATCTACAAACATGATATTAAGACTGTATATCAAATTTTATCCATCTAGCTCAAAGCGTTTTTGAGTTATTTTTGTCACAGACAGACACACAAATGAACGGACGAACATTTTTCAAAAATGTGTTTTTCCGGCTCAAGAAGATCTAAAACGTGGAGATTCGTTGAAATCTTGAGTTTGAATTATATCACAAATTATGTATTTATAGGTAATGGTATAAAGAAAATATGTAATTTGTTATTGTTGTTACTAATGGCACTTACAATGGATATGACGGCTATCGGCGATTTTAACCCTCCCCCCGCTGATACAGCAGCAGATTTTAAGCCGAAAGGAGCGTCTCTTGTTTTTGAAGTAGAGCCAACAAGGGTCGAGAGCACGACTTAGATACAGACTCATCACATTCGCTAGCACAGCCCCTTTTTACAGGAAGGCACATTCATACACCTTAATGATAGAATACAGAAGAACAATCATGCCCTTACTGGGAGACTCGAATCGGGGACGCCCAGATCCCAAGGAAGTCGTTACCTTTGTGCCAGGACGCCGGCGAAAATATGTATTCTACAGAGTAGATGAATAAAAAGACCGAAGAAACAAGAGAGAGAAAATATGTAAGTGAAAAAAGGAGAAATCTCCCTGATGACTTTCTCAAGGGTCACCATCAGGCAAGGATTCCAATAAAAAGTGGAATTTTTTTCTGTAAAGAGTTAGACTATTAGGGAGCCGTCTGGGCCAAACCTTAACTAAATCTTCGGTCTTCGTCTTGGGGGGGGTTGACGAAATAAGCTACTCTCTGATTGGCCCAGACGGCTCCCTTCCTGTATCTCCTTCCTTATTGGCACACGCCTCAATCTCTTCCAGTCTGTTTCATTTGCTGTTTAGCACTGCTTGGGGGCACATCTCTCTCTTAAGGGTATGTTCTAGGAGTCTTATTTTCTTACTTGTTCTTTTGCTAATATTGATTTGTTTTTTATTGTATTTAGTATTTTGTTATATTTTTTCTTCATTCTAGAATTTCAATTTGTGAGTTTTGTATATTTTTGTCCTTTTTCCTAATTGTCATTTGTTTTTATATGCTAAAAATTGATGCCTCTCTTTTACTTTAAAATTTGGAATTTTTCGGGTCATAAAAGAGTTAATTTTTTTAGACAATAGTCTAACTCTTTACAGAAAAAAATTCCACTTTTTATTGGAATCCTTGCCTGATGGTGACCCTTGGAAAAGTCACCAGGCCGGATTTCTCCTTTTTTCACTTACATATCTGTTTATTATTCATTTATGTTCCCCTATGACTTTAGGAATAGCAGCATACGCGCTCTCTTATTACATTTGTGTATCTTTCTAATTAATAATGAAACAGGCAATTTGTTATATACCTCTTTTAAAATTGTATCTTTATACTACAGAGTATATATACTGCAATATATAATCGATATACAGAAAATAAAAAGCGGTGAAATCGGTGGATTAAATATTTTATTTGTTAGCAGTGACTGAGGGAGAATTCGGTAGAGTATTTTGCCATAGAGAAGAGGAAGTGACATTTTTGAGCCTTCTCTCGAAAATCATCTTTTTCCTCGCGTTTCTTTTTTCTTCTCGAGTTTACCCCAAAAACTATGCGTCTAGAGATGCAGTTTAGGCAATTTTTACAACGAAACAACGAATCTAGTTGTAAAGAGTTTATCCTGTCTTGCTGGATCACCTTGTACGAATGGTAGACGAATAGCTGGTCGCAAAAGGTGGTTAGTATACTTTTAATGTATCAGGAAAATATTTTGTATTCTACCAGAATACTATAGTGTAAAAATTATTTTTATATCTATTAAATGCGTAAGTACAGAATTTTGAGCACAGATAGCATTTTATGGTATAATTTTAGTTGGGATCTTTTCAATTGCATTAGCTGCTTTGAAACCCTTTCTTTTTTGCCCAGATAACTGAATTTTTTAGGATGTTAGCGTAATAACATAGAATGGAAGTTTTAAGTAATTTATTATTTGATAAGATTGAAAAATATGAATTTGACTCAATCAGGTGAATCAAAGTCAACAGAAATATCTATGTGTCCGTTTTGAAAATATGCATGTATTGCGAAATAAAATCGGAGTTGAAGATCATTTTTTAGAATTAAAGAAACCAGGGACCTTTGCAATAACTTTTTGCAATTTTTCCATTTGCAATGTGAAATTTTACAAGCATTAAGAGTAACACTATAGGAGATGACACACAACATTTTAAAGCCTTATGTTAATTTATTTATGAGTTAGGAGGGGGGGGGGTATTTTAATATAATATTAACCAATGTAAGATTTCAAAACTACTTAAATTTTTTTAAAACCAGTAGTTTTAAGTTATTATATTGGTTAATTTTGATATTTCGTACTTAAACTTCAAGATTAATGCCAAATTTTGTTTCAAAAGGGTTAGAGAAATTAATAATAAAAATTGGAGTGCTTTCGAACAAATATGGAGCGCCTGGAGCATTTTTCATCAACATTATTTATCATATCATTATTACCTAACTCATAAACAAATTAACATAAGGCTTTAAATTTTTGTGTGTCATCTCCTATAGTGTTACTCTTAATGCCTGCAAAATTTCAAATTGCTTAGGTGAAAATAGCAAAAAGTCATTTTAAAGGTCCCTGGTGGCATTAATATCCAAAGAAACCATTTTTTTTTTAAAAAAATTAAATTTAAACATTGTCAAAAGCTCGAAATTGTATGTTTTTGATGGATTTTTGAATTTTATCACAACTTTAAAAGCCTCGCCATAGACTGTATATAAAATTAAATTTTCGAAATTTATTGAAATTATCAGCCATTGAATGGAAGAGAAATCTATGCCTTTAAAAAATTCTTTGAGTTTCCAGATATTAAAAATATTTTTTTGCGGGGCAATAGTTTAGGAATATTTGAGCATCAATTTCCATTGTTTAGCCATTGCTATTGCTATTATCCAATTGGCAACAATTCCTTTGGATTAAACCTTTGATATTTTATTTTTGTTTTTATATTATCTTAATTTATTTTACATTCTCTTTCCTTATGACTGAATGGAATTTTTGGTTGCCTGCTGGCCTACTTCTTAGCATTTCTAACAATATTTTGAAATTCCATTAATTAGTTTAGGGAAATGCTGAATTAAGTACAGCTTAAAAAAATTCTTTGAAACAGTAAAAAATTTTCTATGGTTAAATTTATATTTGACTGTTGCCATTCATAATTAGTAATAAGAAGAATTTTTATGATTCGTATAAATGTGTTATATGTAGAGCAATCTTTATTTCCTTTTTCAGATTCAAATCAACTGGGAAAGAAATGAAACGGAAAAGGATCTTGAAAAAATAAAATACAACTGCTTCATGATGGACATAGTTTCTTCGTGAACTTTGAAATAAAGACCGGAATTCAATTCATTATAAAACCCAGAATTTAATAATTTAGATTTATTATAAAAATAATTCATATAAATAATTTTGATATTTTTTAATTCTATCTCCCTCTAAGATAAAAAAATAAAATACTATTTAAAACTGTACCTGATTTCCAATGGATATCTTTATTGAAACCTTTCATGTAAAGATTTAGCAGTAATGAAGAGTTAACACCAATAAGAATCGCTTAAGTTTATAATTTAACTAGCAGTATCCGTGGCATAGCATCCAAGAAGAAAAATTAGTTTTAAACTTAAGTCTAACCTCCACCCAATATGACACGGGCATGTTGCGCAACGTCAAACAAACATTAAAACATGTTGAGGTTGCATTTACGTCTTTTCGGCATAATGAGATTTGAATCACTGTTTAAAATCAGACGTAAACAAAGAAAGGTATCGCATATGCATACCAAAGCTCTTTCTATTTGCACATGCGCAGTTTATGGTTTTCAAGCATGAAAGGATAAACTGAAATCACAATTATAAAACTCCCCTTTTTTATTAGGTATGATTTTAATGTACTAAAATCTTTTCCAATAAATGCTCTACCAAATGGTATAAATATCTCCAATATCCATTAACTATTTCTCGAGTTTTTGTGGTTCCAAAACACAGGAACTTTCAGGAGACTTCATTTCATACTATGTATAGACGCGTTTTATTATTTTATTTTAATAATATTACAATCATATAATCAACATTTCAAGGTAGTTTATTGCGACAAGTTTCTTGTTTCATCTTTGCATGCATCTTAATTGACTTCAGAATTTGCTAAAACAGTTATATATTCGAAATCTATAATTTCGTTAAACAAATAAAGGATCTTATTAATATATATAGTTGGTATATAAAAAGCCGTAACAAATATTTATTACAGGTCAGTAAAATACAAGTTATGGAATTTGATAAGAAATAGTAGTGTTTTCATATAGCTAATCCAAACACTGATACAATACAGTACATAAACGCATTTTCCCAACGCACTGTGCAGCTCCCTGGAAAGTAAAAGTAATTTAAATAAGCTGAAACAATGTTCTGGTATCGAATTGTTTTAGCATTTTTTCATTTATAACAAATTAATTAATTTCGAGCATATCGGTAAACGTTGTGATACATACTAGTTAATATAAGTGTATATGATAAACTAATGAATGCATTTAATATTGATGACTGTACAGTGTCGAAAATAAATGTAACCCCAACTGTTAGTTATTTTTGTAAAGCTTGCATGCTATTTATTATTTTTTTATACTAATTTATAAACAACATTTAAGCTTTTTTATAATCACACGCGATGCAGTTGGAAGTTTTTATTGTGAATCATTCTGGAAATTTGTAGATGAAGATTTTTGAGGTAAAGTTCTAATATAATAGGAAATTATATCTTCATTATTCGAATTAAAAAAATGAATAGTATTTAATAAGATAAACGAAAGTTATGTAAAAATATACAACAGCATTTCTTAAAATTAAATTTTATATCTTATAAATGTTTGTACAGAAAAACATTTAGAATTAAAATGATTATCACTTCAAACACCACGCCAGACACTGAATTTTCCGTTCGCATCTCATCAGTAATCAGTGACTTATTTTGTACTTTATGTTCAAGCTGAATCAATCACTGGAGAAATTTTATTCTCTAAATAAATTTTAATATGAAGATTACAAAATAGAGACCTTAACTTTACTTTATTATTTGAAAGCATATCAAAGAAATTGGATATTTAGGGATATATTGAAAGGTTACAGAAATAAACTTGGCAAGCTAAGTGTTATTATTGACGCTTGCCATGGAATAGATTCGCAAAGATATCAGTGACTTTTAAGCCGAAAGGAGAGTCTTTTGTTTTGATGTAGAGACAACTAGGGTCAAGAGTACGATTAAGCTACACACTCATCACAGTCGCAGGAAAAACTATCTTCGAGGTTACATATTCAATTTTCTTATACTTGTTACTGTTGCTACAAATGGTACTTTCCATGTAAAAGATCGCCGATGCATCAGTGAATTTAAGCCGAAATAAGCGTCTCCGGTTTGAAGTAGCGCTAACTAGTGTCAAGAGTACGGCTTTTGCTACACACTCATCACATTCGCTTGCACAGCCCCTTTTTACAGAGGGCACATACACAAACTTTACAGATAGAACACAGAACAGCCATGCCAGAATCAAAACTCGAAACTGGGGAAGGCCCTCTACCCCAACGCCATGACAGCGGCACACTAATTGTTAACAGTTGCATTGCTTGCCAACATCATAGAGATTTCCATATATCTTTTAAAATAGACCCAGAGAATTCAACTTCTTCTGTGCGGCGGAATTCGAACCCAGAGCAAATATTCATTTATTTTATTGCATAGGTAACCACACATTGCTATTCTGACCATGCCGAACGTACAGGGAATATCTGAATATTTGGAATGCCGCGACAGTTTAAGCAGGAGCTATAGTTGAATCCGAAGATCCATCACCGCTTCGGCATGACAAGAGACATCTTACAATGTCATGATGACCGTGTGGATCTTATGTTATTGTTACTAATGGCACTCGCAATGAATAAACCCCCTGACCGATGGAAAAGTCAGCGATTTTAAACCGAATGAGCGTCTCTTGTTTTTGAAGTCGCGCCAATTAGGGTCGAGAGTACGACTTGGCTACACACTCACCACATTCGCTTGCATAGCCCCTTTTTTACAGGGAGGGCCCCTTTTTTACACACCTCACAGATAGTGCACAGAAAAACAACCATGCTCCTGCCGGGACTCTAACGAGGCAGTTACACGACCTGTGAATCTTCAGACGAGCCACGCGTTCCCCTTTTTACCCCTCTTGCGGTTTCTTGGGGTCCTTTGATGCCTGGACACTTTACTGACAATTTTCGGGAAAACTTCGGACGCGTCCACATACGTCAAAGCACCCCGAGAAACCGCAAGAGGGGTAAAAAGGGGAAGCGCGCGGCTCGTCTGAAGATTCACATGTCGTGTAACTGCGGCTTAACCCGGGACACCCATATCATGAGGAGTACTCGCTAGCCCTGTGTCAGGGCGCTGGCATGTTGATCTTATGATGCAATTTTATGATCTAAGATGTTACGCGCCATTTTCAGTAGGTGCTAATCGACTACCACGACCCGTTTCTACCCACCAGGATGGTGATAACTAACCATCATGCTGATGGTTTCTCTCCGCATATTTCAGCTGTCCCCGGAAATGATTTATTTTAGAAAAAAAAAATAATTCTGTTTGTTTAACTAGTTTAAAATAACGAAGTAATTTAGAATTTAGCAAATATACGAGAGTATCATCAATAATTTTTCTCATTTAATTCTCGTTTTAAATTAAACATACAAAATTTTCATTTTTCAACTAAGTCTCAGTGGAGATAGCATTTCAAATTATTGTATGAAGTAACTGATATTTATTATCATGTCAGACTATGATGTTGTTTTTGGGAAGAGGTTTTTGGCGTCAACAAAAATCCGTAGATGAAAAATAAAAATTCCGTTCGCGACAAAAAAAATTAATATCTACACGAGCATTTCAAAAAAATTAGGTTTCAATAACGTTTTGCCAATGTATTTACAAAAGCTCTGATTACAAAAAATTAGTTAACGACTACAACAAATGAAATATGGGAAAATATCATTTTGAGACGTGATTATATGAAATGAAATAAATATGAAATGTGGTATTTTTTTAAACAATAAATGCATGATAAAGTATTTTATGATCGTTTGCAACACTAAAGTGACTCATTCGACGAAACCATTAAAATGAATAAAAATATAATTTAACTTGCATAAGCACGTGGTGCCTGGTCGTTCAAGAAAATAAGTTCTCGACATGATGCATTGAAATATGCATAGCGGATTTCATTTAAATCTTTTTTTCATTGCCTTTGATTCTTTTGTCTGAGGAGAAAAATGAGGTATTAACCGATGTCAAATTAAAGGAATCCATTGCATCTGAGACCATAGCATGAATATATCTTGAAAGTAATAAGCAACAGGCTTAGACATGGATTTGCAAGATCGTTTAGATATTTTAGGAGATAATTGTTTTAACTGATAGCAGATAAGTAATAAGGAATTTTCTTAATCGCCCTCAAAGAAGAAAAATTATGACAATATGACTTACCATCTGTATTGTCATCCCAATAGCAGGCTGAAGCGCTGTGAAAACCAGCTCCATTCTTTTGCATAATTGTACACGTCACTGGAATAAAGAAAAATTTGAATGCAAATCAGAAACGAAGAAATAAATAGACAGAAAACACATTACATCAATGGAAATATCAAGAAAATATCGATAATCTTTTCCGAGCCTTTGATTTAAAGTGCCTAAACCAGACTTTCCAATCGTCATTTAAAAATATCATTCAATAAAATTACGCCTAAAAAAGCTTTAAAAAATGCAATTCAACCCTTTTAAGGGGTGCACCGGTGGCTTAGTGGTAAAGTCTTGGCTACAAAACCGGAGGGTTTTAGACCAGATTCCAGCGAAAAACTATCGTGTAAGTGGGTCTGATGCATGTTAAGTTCAACGGGACCCAAAGTATTTCCATTGGTGAGGTTTGGAAGTTTGGCTAGGGGAGGTAACTCAGATGTCATCCTCGTTATATGATCGTGGCTCCAAATTACAATTTCCGCTCCAAAATAGCCTTAATGTTGCTTCAAAACGAGACATTAGTATAATGGAAACGAAATCAACCATTTAGGAATGAATTTGATAAATGATAATAAGATGGGGTTTTTTTTCATTGTATGTCGGTAACAATTAAATGGAGCATCAAAAATTTATTTCATTATTTGAATTTCTATCTAACATATTTTTTTTCTTTTTCTCTTCGAATAATTCTAATTTAAAGAGAAACTAAATGTATACATGTATCAGTGTCTTTGAAAATGATAATATTTGACTATTCTTTAAAAACGGACTTTTTAAATAGTTTCTTACTTAAAATTTTACTTTGGATTAAGGTTACGTTCACTTAATGGAAAAGATTCAATTTTGAGATCCAATTCCGTTTATTCGAAATTCCCTTCCATTAAAAATCTGCAGTGTATGTGGACCTGATGTTCAGAAAATCTGTTGTAAATTAAACTTTTTTTATGGCGATGAGAAATTGGAGCTTGGATCATGTAATGCGAACTGAGGTATTGGCTAGGCTCAAAGTGCTAGGGCTAGCCAATAGGCTAGAGCTCAAAGTTACATAGATTAAGATTGTTAATTGTATTCTTTTAAAATCGAATTTCAAGCCATCATTCATCTTGTACTGGAGTGTTCCATATTTTGTGCCTGGTTGTTATATGTTTTTGCAGTTGTTAATTTTTTTTCAATGAACAAGTTACAGACGTACATAGTTATTACATAAACTGCTATTGAACTTTGATCTACGAATGAAATTAAAAGGAGCCCTTAAATATTTAAATGGACTGAAATATTAAATTAATCTTATATTATAATACAAGGAAGGGTTGTCAAGTCGAAAATCGCCCCAGAATTAATAAACTCCCGTAAACTTGGGGGTCTGGGGGTTTTGGCCACGAGGAATCGATTGGCGCCGGTTTTGAAGCGCTACGGTTGAGCAGTTCGGAGTTACAGATAGGATATTTTCAAACTTTATTAGTTCGCCATAATGGCTACTTAAATTTTCAAGTGGTAACGTGCTGCCATCTATAGCCAATATGCCATCTATATCAATATTCATATATATATATTTTCATTTCATGCAGACACGTGATGAAAATTGCATTTTTATATGTTTAATGCGCAATAATAATTTATTTTTTTAAGTTTGAGTTTTTGTCAATCTAATGGCAACATATTAATAAGATAATTTTTTCTCTTTTACTCGTAACGCATGCTTGGAGCTTAAGTTTTAATTTTATCTTATACTATAATACGAGGAATGGTTGCCAAGTCGAAAATCGCCCCACATTTCCGACATTTCAACATTCATCAGAAAAAAATAAGGATAACTTTGATATTTTTACTAAATACGGCATGTATTGTTTTGATAAATCACAATTGAAAATTTAAATATTCGAGTTAGTTTCGATACCGGTTTTCTCCGAGCGGAGCTCGGTCACCCGCTGGTACTGTATAAAATTGTAATTCTTAAGTGCTTTTTAAAAGTATTTTTCTGAATATAAGTGTTATTTTTCCAAAAATGCAGTCAAGTGTTAAAGTTGCCAGTGCCAAATGAAATCTTTTCTGAAGGATTAAATTTTTTATCTATTTTTTGTAGACCATATTAAGCCAAAGTTCTATTTTTTTACATAAAATTTCCTTCTGTTCCATAAACGTGTGAAATATCATTAGAAATAAAATTACAATACAAGAAAAGTGAAGTCAGCCGACGTTCCTGCCACAGAGGTAGCGCGCCTTCCTCGTGATCTGGGCGTCCTGGATTCGAGCATGATTGTTTTTCTGTGAGGTGTGTGAATGTGCACCCCTATGAAAAAGGGCTGTGCAATCAAATGTGGTGAGTGTATAGCTAAAGTCATACTCCTGGCCCTAGTTGGAGCTACTTCAAAAACAGGAGACACCCATTTGGCTTAAAATCGCTGAATGCCGTCAGCGTGCTTGTCCGTGGCAAGTGCCATTAGTAATAACAACAAAGTGAAGTCAGTATGTTGGCCAATAAAATTTTAAGTTTTTCCACTCTCAAGTATCATCTCCGTTATCTGGTCGGTTCAAAATTAAGAAATTATAAGGTTCGTTCCAAAGAGTCTTTTTGCCTTCAAATAGAATATAAACTACATTAAGCTTCATACTGTTCTTTAATGGTATCAGGATATCCTAATTTTAATTTATTTATCGTTTTCCTTCATAAAAATGAAATGTACTTACAGATAGGCTCGAATTCTTGAATTAACTTTTGGATTCTTAAACTTTGGAATAACCATTATATGCTGTCATTGAGAGCATACAATGGTGATTCAAAAATTTAAATGATATTTAATTACAATGGAAATTAATGATAGTTAATACAATACATACTTAATTACGTTGTATTAAATGATACTTAATACAATGGAGCTTCAAAATCAAAATGATAATTATGTATGGTTGTGAATTTGTGTTCGAAACTGTTCTGAAAATGCGTTCGTACCTAATTTTTGGCTTATTTCTCAGCAATAAGTATTTCACTTTCAGAAGAGGATAGGGCATTAAATAAGACTTTTAGAAATTAAGAGACCGACACACACACAAAAATTTCCTGATCTGGTTACGTTTCGCTTCTCCGTTACATGTTATCAATGATGATAATTAATACAGTTCGTTTATATTAACGTCGCTTTTTTAAAACAAAACTAAAGCTATTTTGAGGCGAACTTCGTATTTTGGAGTCCCTATCAGATGACGAGGACGACTACTGAGACAGCACCACCATCGCCAAATTTCCCCAGCACACCAGCCTCGATTGTTTTCACGTGCATCAGATTCGCCTACATGAAGGTTATTTGGGTGGAATCGGGTCTCGAACCTGAAACCCTCCAATCCGAAACCACGACCTCACCACCAGGTCATCGTGGTCCCGATTAGAATTAGTTACATCAAGTTGAACAGTCATATTTATTACAATGCCGGTGTCCTATCCTAGAGGTAAAGCATCTTCCTCGTGATCTGGGTGTTCTGGGTACGAATCTAGGTCAAGACATGAATGTTCTTCTGTGTTCTATCTTTGAGGAGTGTGAATGTGCCCCATCCCTTGTAAAAAGGGGCTGTGCAAGGGAGTTTGTCTGTGTCATCTTCATATGAGCTAGAAGTCAGAATGCCGGTTTTCTGGAGAAGAGGTAGCGCGTCTTCCTCGTGTTCTGAGAGTCCTGGGTTCGAGTGCCGATTTGGGCATGGTAGTTCTGTGTGCTATCTGTGAGATGTGTGACTGTGACGCACTGTAAAAAGGGGCTGTGCAAGCAAATGTGGAGAGTGAGTAGCTAAGCGTACTCTTGGCCCTCGTTGGCGCTGCTTCATAAACAAGTGACGCTCCTTTCGGCTTAAAATCTGCCGCTGTATTAGCGAAGGGCTTGTCCATAGGCAAGTGCCAATAGTAACAACAACAATAACAGAAGTCAGACTTTTGCCCTCGGGTGCTCAAGGGTGCGTACCCTCAGATGCTACTGTCCTACCAACAGGAGAAAAATACTGGTTACCCTAAAAGTAAGGATCCGTCGCCTTGAAAACGAGATATTCTATTACATTTTGGGGATGAAGGAAAGGGCTGTATTTCATTTGGCACCAAAAGAAATGGTTTGAAAGAACCATTATTGTTAGAAGAATTGTCGATTAGAAGCCTCATTTTCTTTTGTACTTCGGTCCATGCCTGATGCTCATATTTTGTGAATTTTCTCACCAATTCTATTTCTTGTTTTGCTTCGTTTATCTTTGATCTCAGCTATGAAAAGGAGAATCTGCCTCTATGTTTTAATTACATAGTTGATTTGCTTTTTACAGTGACTACACTTAAAAGTGGGAAAAAGCGAAATGAATTTTTTGCCGAATGAAGCGCGCTTAGTCAGCCAAATGTTGTGGTCTGTTTTAATGCCTACTTCCCTCCTTATTTAGATTCGTCTACTTACGGCAACCATGTTCAGGGTTTTTCTCCTGCTACACTCCTTCTTCCGTTGTAAAGGAAACATGCCATCATCATCATCATCATTTATTACAATCCTGACATTTCCCGTGATTCGATGCCTACTTCGAACTTTTCTCATCCTCAGTAAATGCTATAGTGCGAAGTCAAAAATCAAGAATCAACTAGCCAGAATCTTGTTTCATTATGCCAACAATGCCAAAGTTTTCGAATTCGTGCATTTGGTATGCATTTTTCTCGAAATATATTCTTCTATGTTTTTTTAGTAGCTACAGCTTCAATATCTGAAATTCTCATTCAATGAATTATTTAATTATTTCAAGACAATGAGTTGTGATAATTTAAACAAAAATTGAAGGTCACCTATGAATTTGAAAGGCTTATTCATCTTCGATAAGTTCCACAGCACTTTCTCCTCCACCAGGGAAATCCACAGTTCAGTCAGCATCTCGGTTTCAGAACCGTTTTGAACTTCTTGAAATACTTCATTGATCACCTGGAATGCAAGATGCCATGAATGAACTTTTGCTCAAAGCTAAGATTTATCTTTGATCTTTGTTTAATTTTTTAAAACGTTAAGTTTTATGTTATTCTATGCGAATACTATACGAGATGTTAATCAATGGATCCTTTTCTGAAGGAACACATCGAACACATGCAAGTTCAATGACGGATAAATATTTTCTTAATCAATGGAATTAATCATCACACAAAGTTATGTATGATGATATTTAACAAAATTTGAGAGGAATCTTTATTCTTGGTTATTAGCTGCCTATCAACGGCGCCTAGAGTAAATAATATAAGAGAATAATAAATAAAGCCACCTATAATCCATACAAGGCCAACAATTGCGCGAAATCGTTGTCTCTGTGCAGTTGATCTGTAGAGAACATCACCCCCTTGGCGCACTTTTCAAAATCGCCAACTCCCCACGCTTTTACGTCTTATCTTCCGGAGGAAGATATACTCCAACGACAACATCGGGTTACCATACTTGGCGCTAAATATCCTTGGCGAAAAGGAGGTGAGGCTCTCACCTATCGCATCTTTTGTGCTCAAGTCTGTATATTGTCCCTATATCTTCTATTGCGCGCAATAGTTGGCCTCGTGTGAACCCACCTTTAGACAGTTATTAGATTCAAGTCAATCGCGCATGCACTGAAAAAGCGGACAATAACAACTTTTTGTCTCGATGGGACAGGTACTTGCCACTTACTGCTTCTGCGCATGTGCAGTTTCTGCGTTTTTAGCTAGCTGAGCATAAATCTACCTTCACACAGAGAAGTGTTACGGCATTCAAACTGCAATGCACAGAGACATTCTTGGGAATTCAATGAATAAATCAAAATTAACGTCATTTGAAATATGTTATTTTTGGGTAAAGAATATTAATAAATGTCATGATATCACAAAAGTTAAGAAGTTAATAAATCAAATTTTTGAAAAAAAAAAAAAGAATATTTCTGATTATTTCTAAAGTATCGAATTAACCTATGCCATCAAATACAACGGATGGGGTTTTTAAGAATTTAAAAGTTGCCTTGGTTTAAAAAAATACCTTTATATTTTAAATATTCAGGAAAATAAAATAAAAATCAAACAATGAGGATTAATTAAGAATAGTATTTTCATTTGGAATGATTGGTTACTATTCATAAAAGTAAGTTTTTATTTCGTTTGAAAAGCCTAGATATGTCATCAATAGTCAGTGCCCATCAACAACTCCCATTGACGAGAAAAATATGAAGGATTCTAACTCACTGTATATTCTGTGTGAGAACCCCCCCCCCCACTCGTCAAAGTCTTGCAGCTACTATTATTTTAAAGATATCGCAAAATTTTACTTCCTCGTGTACACAGTATTCAGATAGTACAGTAATCATCGAAAAATTCCAATTCGAAATATTGGTGAACTTCCATGTTTTAGACCTACCTGAAAGCGAAAAACAAACTTTCGAAAAATGTCCGTCTGCTTGTAAAAAAATCCGTTTTGAGCGAGATCATTGAAATTTGGTTTCTACATTTGGTATACTTCCTTCCGAATTTTGAGTAAAATCTGCTTAAAGGAAATTCGACTGTCCAGCTGTTTGAATATCAGTTAAGACGATAATTGCAAAACGAAGAAAGCTAGATAGATAAAATTCAACACACAGTTTGGCATTTAAAATATTGGCATTTGTCAATGTTTGGACTAAATGAAATACCACTTTACAGAAATCCAACAAAAGTACAGATCTGCCGACTTGTTCTTTCGGAAATGACTAAACCCTATAATTCAAAAAAGCAAATTAATAAATTTATCAAATTTGGTAGTAATTAAATCGATCAAATTTGTTATCAAAAATTTCGACTATAAATGCTGTTTTTTTGGTTAAATTTTTGTTTCTTTCGGTTGAGACAAATGTGTTTGAAACGAGAATTCGATTTTTGGATACTATTACCACATATCAGTTATGAATCGTCAAATAGATCACCAAACATCTTTATGATACTTAGTAGTGCACGGATTTCTAAATCTATATTAATAAAAATGGATCTCGAAATGCGTTGCTAAGCGCAAAACAGGAGAACGGCTCGACCGATAAAATATTTTTATAAATATTTTCGTTAAGACACGAGGCTGGTTCTTATGGAGAGAAAAAATGAAAAAACTGCGAGGAAAATAGTTAAAACGACACTTTTCTTACTTTCCCGCCAAAAATCTCCATTTCCTTCCCCCCACACCAAATGAGTAAGATAACAGGAAATAATAAATTATGATTTGTTTAGAAATAAATACGCGAAGTCAGTTGGTTTTTATTTATAGATAACGGGATGTTTAAAAAAGAAAGAAAATAGTTGCTTTTATTATTAGTCTGTATGGATATTTAATCTATGCCTGCTCAAAATAAAGTCTGGGCAGGGAAGAAAAAAAAAGAATAACAAAGGGGAAAAGGGTTTGTAAAAAGAAAAGTAGTGAAAAAAAAAGGATAAAAAAAAGGAAAGGAAAGAAGGGTGTGTTTGTGTGTCACCATTATTTCCTCTGTGAGCGGCATTTTCCAAGCTGTTTTTAAACTTTCACATCTCTTGAAAACCAATTGTGTCTTTATTTGTTTAGTGTGTTTACATTTATGAAAATTTGAATCCCATTGTTCTATAAAAACGTAGAATTTTAGATTTTTCCCTCCACCATTAAGTAAATTCTGAGACAATCATTGCACGGATAGAAAGAGAAAGATGAGCAGTACAATGAACAGAACAACTGAAGAAAATACTACTAAATAAAATAATAAATGAATTATATGATCATCAAAATTTGCTTGGTTTAAAAATATTTTGATGAAAAACCTGTTATGAGACACAGCTACATAAAATATTGTATGAAAATTTTAGCGAGCATTAATACTGGCGAACCGACTGGTCGCCAAAGGCGGCTAGTGTTCAATACAAATATAACTCGCCAAGGATGACACAATAGATACAATAAAAATGCTAAATACACGCTAAAACTTATACTTCGCAACTATTATACTCCACTGCCATACAGGGCATTCTCTGGTCTGAAATTTAGAGAGCATAACGAGAAAGTTTTGGGGGAGCACTACAGCTGGTTATTTCGTAAGAAAGCTCATGACTCCCTAAGTACGTCATCAATGGTAACCTGACTCCATTACTTTCTGCTTTCTCAAAATATTTTGTAAAATCTGGCTCTAGCCTCAAAACATAACCGATTTCACCAAATTTATTCTTCAATTGATTTATATTTTCTATATATACATAATAAGTTAGAATGTTTCCATATTTGTTACGAAAATATAATTTAAAATTAGTTTTTTTTTTCATTTGATTTGATCAGAAGCTGTTCATAGAGTTGGTTGGTATTCTAATTAATGCCAGTAATATAGTGGGCAAACAACTGGTTGCCAGAAATCGCTAATAAATTATCAAATAACATTCAGTAACGTTATATCAGAATAAAAAAATCAGCATTTGGCACTGTACTCTGAGCTAATAAGCAGCTATTAATTTGCATTTTTCAAAAAAAAATAAACATTACTTTTCAGCCCACTAAGAATGGAAGGAAAACTTACGAGTTTCACTATGTTCACGATGTCCTCACCTGGAAATTGTTCCTAGAGAAAAAAAAATTTATCTACTAAAATAATCTGAAAATAAATTTAAATGTAATAAATCATTGTATAAAAAATAGTGTCTTGATATTAACTTTTAAGAATATAATTCTTCAACAACAAATTAATCTTAAATTTCAAGGCAAAAGAAATAATTTGCAAAGGATTTAGAAAGAATCAAGAATAGTTAGAATTATCGGTTAGACTTAACGGTACTTTTCCGTTAGCTGTTAGCAAATGAAAAATTGCCAAAGAAATTTGGTGGAATTCTGCATTATTTGGCAAATTTTTGTTTTAAAATCGCTGTAAGGAATTTGGCGGAATTCTATATTATTTGGTGATTATTTGCTAGCAGGTTTTTTGCTAACAGAAAAGTACTGACATAACATGGTAAAGTCGTAAAGTTAATTTTTAAATCGGTATTTTATATTAGATGCAACACAGTTCATTTTAATGATCGGCGACAGTGTGTTATGCTTAGTAGTTGAGCTTTACTGCGTCAATAACTGAATTATACTAACATGTACTGTAATTTAATAATCAAAACTTCAACTTTCACATTTGAAATCTAGAGTCCTTTAAGCGTTTTCATGAAACATGTCAATATCCCGATAGACTATTGTATATGTTACTGTCATCAAAATAGAGTTTTAATAAAGAAAATTCAAGTAAAGGTAACTATTATACAAGTCATTTGAGTATTATTTCTAAAATTTTTTGGCGAGTTTTTAATTTTTTGTTTGATTTGCCTGACAGTGGTCTAAAATTGGCACCATATACTTTAATTTGATAATTATGTATTAAACGCATGCCATTGGCGAACATAATCAAATCGGGTACTTTTCCGTCAGCCGGGCGCAAGCGAAAAATCACCAAATAATGTAGAATTCCGTTGATTGTTTTGTCATTCTCTTTGCCTGGCGACTCGGCTCCATAGAGCTGGTATACACCAGCTCTATGCTCGGCTCGCGATTGTTCCAAATTGGCGACATTTGCACCCGGATAACGGAAAAGTACCTCAAATTTTAATTACGGAGCGATTTATTAGCACGCGATCTGTGATTAATCTCTGGCATTTGGTTAATATTTTAATACCATCAATTTTTATTTCATCCACTTCCTTATTACATGCAAATAGCATTCGCATCCATTTCAGATTTTTGATTAATTTATCAAGAAAGTCGTTTACATGTCTTGAGAAAGCAGATGTATAAATTTTGTTATTTCACCAAAAATTGGTACTTACGTATTAGACCATCTATCTTCATCGGCAAATTTTGAGGCCTCGCTAATGAGTTGCAAAACCACCAATAATGGCAAAAAATCACTAGTATTTAAAAAATTGTTCAAACCTTAACTGACGTCCGCCATTTTGTTGGTTTCATTAGCGTCGACGGTTTATCGCCAAAATTTGAATCTGTCGCCAATGAGTTACTAACCCGTTGGCGTGGACGGTCTGGTATGTAAGTTCACAAAAATTTTCCTGTCGTTACATTATTTAAATCTACATTTTTATATAAAATTGTTTTATGCTTTTTTGAGTAAATCTCCAGTTTTTGAAGTAGTTACAACCACGATTTTGATAACCTAGACCATTGAGTTTGTAGTAGTATTTAGTTAGTCATGCATGCCTTTTAAGCCTGATTTACATCTTCTTAAGCTGTAAATCATCCTCGGAAAGCACTTTATCCCTAGGACAAGTATTCCTTAGACCAGTGATGATCCGAGCAGCTCTGAGCTGGATCTTTTCAAGTTAATCAAGATTTATATCAAATTATTAGTGAGATATACGTGTTTCCAAGAGTCAGCTCTCCAACACTTCCTGAAATATACCTTAAGATGCTGAGACATTTTCTTGCCTTCAGAACAAAATGATCAGTATGTTTGTTTCCCAATATTTCAGGGTCCAATAAGGAACTCAAAAATTTTGGATGTTTATCCACAGCCAATAGTTGATCACTTATAAGATATTAGGATGGAAATTATATAGCTTTCTATTGGTTGTGAAGAAGCTAACCGTATATTTAGTTGGGTTAAAACATACTTAGTAGTCTTCAGAGAAATTTCTAATGTCCTCAAGGACAAGATTAATGTCTCTCTCGAGCTTTGTCAAGTCAGCATCGGACTTCCAAAGAACAATATCATCCGCGAAAGAGCCAATCTTGCACTTCCTCTTGATAATACTTTCAATGCCTGATGACTCCTCTTGTTTCTTTGAGTTACTATAGGCTAAACTTTGATATATAGTCATTTGGCGCCTTGCAAGGTTAGTAATTTTTCGCTAGAGCTTTTGCTACCGTTACGCTATTACTGCTGTTCGCGCAACATCTCGCGATTTCGCTAAAATTTGGCGATAAACTATTTTTTTTGGGGAAAAATGACTGCATATCAAAGCGGTTCTTTACTATATATTAGGAGTAAGTGAAAAATTGTCACCTTGATGTGTTCTTCTGCAGAATTTTGATGTTGGTTTGGATGCCATAATTGGTGGCATAAAATGCTTTAAAAATTATCTAAACAAGGGGGACGATTCGGTGGGACAGGAGAGAGCATAACTCCCTTTTCGCCAAGGATATTTAGCACGAAATATGGCAACCCAATGTTGTCGTCGGAGGATATATTCCCCTGAGAGATATGGCGCAAAAGCGCTGGGAGTTGGCGATTTTGAAAAGTGCGCCAAGGGTGTGAAGTTCTCTACGAATCAGCAGACGATTCTTTATATTAACCTGGTGCTGGTGACTACCAGACTTTTTCACAAAAATATTTATATAAAGTATTATTTATCTAGTCAGTCAGCTTGACTTTTGATTTAAATAATTGATTGGCTATGTATAAATATACATTAAAGTAGATTTAAATTACATGTTAAATGATTTTAAATTATTGGAAATTTACAAAAGAAGTTTATAATACTGTAATAGTTTTACCTACCTTTGACATAATTCTTTAAAATGAAGCAAGGGAAATTATAAATCACACTTTAGAATGTGAAATAGCGCATAAAATTTTTTGTACTGCTATTTTGTATCGGAAAGTCATCATTATGCGCTTTTAGTCCTTGTTTAAATTGTTTTTATTTGAATGTACATAAACTTCTTTTCTGAGTACAACTTTTACTGTGAATAAGATAATTATGCTTTTATTTAAAAACAATTATTCAATCTTCATCCGTATTTGCAAGATAACAATTGACTTCCGGTATGATGCTTGGCTGATTAATATCTTTTGAGAATTGTTTGCCGATGTCTATGAAAAAGCGACAATAAAACTTTAAAGACGTTTCAGTTATTATTAGCTCGAAGATTTCTTCAGAATTTTAAATTTCATATATTTTGCTTTTGTGCGCTTTGATACTGACTTGAATATAAATATAACATTGTGAAATGTTTGTATCGAATATATGGCAGATTTCCTTATTTCTATTTACGATTGGGTATTTAATTTAGAAAACAAGTTATATATATTTTGAGTCTTTGAATTGGAAAAACCGACACCCGTCATCTCATCAAATATCATGAGAACTTGTTTCTATATTCTCACTTTTAGAGAAAATAATGGGAGGTTCCATAATCATATGATACCGGCTGAATACACTGCGCTAATTTTATCTCGGAATTTCATCAAACATTTAGAAATAGAAAATGAGCTTAACATCTAAACTTATAACACGAGAACTTGCAATCAGAAGTTTCATAACGAGAGTGGTTTTTGTCATGAAACTTATTTCTCTCTCTGCATATAAAGATAAATGTGTTTTTACTTTCTCATGTATGAAGCATAGAAAAAGATTTCAAATTTGAAATTTTGAAGAATCTTCACAGTTCAAATCCTCACTGAATCCGAAAAACTTGTTTTCGCCATTATTCTATCTGTCTGCATGCGAACACGATAATTGATCCCCCCCCCTGTGAACTAGATGAATGAAATTTTGTGTGTGTATATATATAAAACCTCTAAGAACAAATTTTGATTATTTAAAACATTTTTTTTATCATGTCAAAACACGATTTTGTTTCTGGGATGAAGTTTTTGATGTCAACAAAAATCCGTAGTCGAAAAATAAAAATTTTAATCCGTAAGAAAAAAATAAAAATTTGTTATCTGCACGAGAATCTCAAAAAATCAGCTTTTAACAACGTGATGCTATTGCATTTACTAAAACTGATTGAAAAAAATAAGTTAATGACTACAGCAAATAAAACTTTAAAAAATGTCATTTTGAGCACTTGATAATGTGAAATGAAATAAACAGGAAATGTGATATTTTTTAAAACAATAAATGCGAAACAAAGTTATTTTTGTATCGTTTGAAATACTAAAGTGACTCATTCGATGAAACAATGAAAATGAATGAAAATATAATTTAACTTGCAAGAGCACGTGATGCTTGGCCGTTCATGAAAATATGTTCTGACATGATACTTTGAAATATGCATAACAGATTTCATTTTAATCTTTATTTTTTGCTGTTGTGAAGAAAATTCAAATAATAGAATTTTGTATCAATTTTTTTTATGCGC
Organism: Argiope argentata; assembly: GCA_026289955.1. NCBI lineage: Eukaryota > Metazoa > Arthropoda > Arachnida > Araneae > Araneidae > Argiope > Argiope argentata. Next base: position 3,443,354 of record JAOUZG010044950.1, on the reverse strand, counting down.
ATTATCTTTTTCCAGTGCAAACTGTAGTTAATTTCTTTAATTAATTATATCTTTGATATAGATTATTTTCTTTGATATATTTAAATATATCGTCTGAAAGTAGATTGATATTTATTTAATTTGATGTTATGCATCTTTAAAAAATATCTTTCTGTACTTAAACCCATTGTATTAATTGTTTTTATTTAATTTTATATCGTGAAACCTTTTTAAGCAAAAAAGTTCTGTTGATACTTATTATGTTTTAGCGGGCATTTGTTTACTGTCTAATATTCTATTTAAAGGTTTTTAGTTCACTAAATTCGCAATTACTAATTGGATATCTTTTCAGATAAGTATATACCTAAGAAAGTCTGAAATGGTTCTTATTATTTATGAACTTTTATTATTTAGAAAGTTTTGCTGTTAGCCTTTTATAAATAGCATTTTTCTTTATATTTGATAATTTTGGATTTGTAGTCTCTTTTAACACTTATTATCATGTAAGAGACATGATGTTTTCGTTTGAGATTTTCCAAACCAGAAAATGCTTAGATAATAAATTGGCGATTTATCGCTTTTGAGGCATTTATTTTTCGTTTTTAGGGTTATTAGAAAATAATGCAAATGATAATTATTTTCTAATAACCCTAAAAAGTCCCAGTTGAAAATTTATCACTAAAATGCACTAAAATGTGCAGTTCATTCAAATCTCGTGTTCGAATTTTTTAAAGTTTACAATACGTTTTCTATACTTCGTATTAAAAAAAAAGATAATTCTTTCTTTTTCAACGAATTTCAATTTTCCATTAATTTCCTATTTTTTAATTTGAAAGAGAAATTTAATTAACCCTGCATTCCAGACTGATAATGAAGAAAACTAATATTCTCAACTATAATAAAAGGGATCCCAAAGCGGCCAGTCAGTGATTAAAAAAATTCAGCTATTTTGTGCATAATACTATTATAACGTAAACGTGAAATAGTTGTAAATAAAGATTATTATGTAAGGATTTTAATATTATTATATTTGGAAATTATTGCTTGGGGAGACATTGAATTTTTAAATGAAATAGAAAACAGTCAATAAATAATTCCTTTAACGATATAAAGATTTACCTGGTTTTTCATTTCATCTAAATGTCGCTCAAAAATATTTTTCTGGTTTATATCTAAAACTTTTGAATCAAGACAAAATTACAAAGTATAATTGGCCTCCTCCAATTTTAGGCCATACAACATCATTACTAAAAATTCTTTTGAGCGCAAAAAATTGGAATCGACAAGATATTTTCTTAAACCATCAATAAAATACAGAATTTCGTTTTTTTTATTTCAAATATTTTATTCTTCTTTAAGTTCAAGTTTGATGATAAAGTGGATATCTTATAGATAGCAAAGTTCTAAGAAGTATTGATTCATAGGCTCATATATGGCATAGAAAGAATCCTTAGCTGTTCCACCACAGTCCTGTTCTATTTTTTCATACAAGCAAATTGTCATTTTTTCAAATAACCTGAAAATAAATATTGCAATTAAAGCTTCCTTTTTCGAAAATACAATTCCAATAGTATATTGTTATGAATTTGGAATATTGATGCCTAACATAGTAAAAAGAAAATAATTTTATAACTATAGTCATGGCTATTGGGTCAGTGTTCCCCCGTTCTTGAAGATCGATTAACAACGAATTTGGAAATGAGAATTCCCAAAACAATAGGAATACTGGCGTAGATACATTAGGAAGCGAATTATATAATACTTTCTAGAAATTTTTAGCTTTTCTTTCCGAAAATATAAAGAGAAAGTTAAGAGTCAGTTGTGATTCGAGAATTTAGTTTAATTCAAAAGAGTATTGCCTATAGTGAATAGCAGACCGTTAAGAGGTGAAAATAGTCGTGAGATATCTCTCTCCTGCAAGTTGTCAGTATTTTTTGCTGTAAAGGTTGTTTACTACTAATACACTGCTCATGTGCTATTGTTTATTGCAAGTGCTATTCTCCGTGTTTTGTTATCTATACTTTCGTGTAGAAAAACAAATGTTATTTGTTATTCAGCCTATTTGTTATCAGCCTATTTGTTAATATTCTATTAAACATATTTAGTTTTAATACAGTAGTTAGTTGTATTATATAGTAGCTCCATAACATTTAAGTTACATTTGCTCCATAATGTAGTAGTTATAAATATTAATCTGTCTTCAAGCAGGGTAAATAATAATACACAGGAAAATACGAATACCCATTTTCTTAAAATTTTATTTTGAGTGAAAGATCTTAATCTTTTCTGAAAGATAATACTTTAACAACTCTGTATTTATTAAATTCTGAAAAAAAGTGCTTTTTGTTTTAGATCATGATCTCGATTAAACACAAAAGATTTGAAAAATAATTTCTATATAACCATTCGAAAAAGAGGTTGAAAAAAAAATAATATATTCACTGGCAAAACAGTTTGTTGCCTTTTTGTCGTTTGTCAGCTTGGCCCGTGTGGAGATTTATGCCGTTGAAGCAGTCTGCTTTTCTGGAAGCTTCACTAATACATTGCAAGTTTGCTACCAGATCTAAAATAAATAATATTTGATCTATTGTAAACAAATAGTATTTCAGAAATGATATAAAAAGTTCTGAATGTCATAGTTGGTCGAAAATGCCCTTCCACCCTCTCAAAATTGATACATGCGTTCATTACCTGTTCTTAAGTAATTAATTAAAAATAAAAGCCATTTAGAAAAAAGAACGTAAACATTGAAGAAGTCATATAGAATGGATTAATGATAAGAAAAAAGATTAAATACAATAGGGTTTTTTAATGTGTGTGTTAAATGTTATGGAAAACGTATTGTCAGCAATATGAAAATGCATTAATACCTTTATTTAATTTAGTTCCATTGGTGCAGGCATCTTTTGAATTATCAAGCCAATTTTTAATTACTTTCTGAAATATTTCGCATTTATTGGCAGCTCTGTACAGGCATTCAATGTAAGGAGGCAGCGTGCTGAAAAGAAAAATTTTCTTAGAGACAATTGGATATAAAATAAAATATTATCAATTAATATTTTTAGATTTGACTGATTTTACAGATTCGTTAACAGAAAGACGACTTAATGTTTTTTGCATTAATCACAATTTCACATTGTTAGAGATATATAATGCTTATTGCCAGGGAATAAAGTCTCCTAGTAATAAAGCCAATTTTATAGATAGCTCTGATGAATACAGAATGCATGCTAGATCTGTGGCATCAATTAGGCTTGAGCAGCAAACTTGACGAATTTGGAGAGTAAATAAATCATTTCGAAAATTACTGGAAGTTTGACGATATATCGATTAAGAGCAAAGATACGATACTCTTCTTGAATACTCGTTTCTGTCAAAGGACATAATAAAATGCCGAAACACATAGATGGAAATCAGTCAATAGTGATCAAGCGAGTTGTTTATTGAGACTAATAGACGATTCGAGCGTCGTGTGAAGCTAGAGTGTATCAAGTTCTCTCTGAGTGTTTTGTTTTTTTACGCTGTTAAATTAACAAAGTGCTGTTCTTGTGCACGGCGACGATTGTGTTGTCTGTATTTTCGCGCTTTCTTGAATAATAAAGTGTCGTTATTTTTATTTATTGAGCCTGTTGGGCAATTTTGACGTTCAATCCATTTATGGTTATCGAAATTTATTTTAGCAAATTGTTATATATTTCTGAGTTTATATACAATACGATTATTTCACAATTTTTGATTGTAATCTTTTGACAATTAACGAATAGCAGAAACTTTTTCATTTTTGATTAGATGGCAAATTTTTTTAAAACTAATTTGAATGTAGAGAGATAAAAGTTGGAAAAAAAAATCATTTCGGAAGCAGAAATTTATTATATTTATATCAATGTAGATTTATTTACTTATAAAATGTGATTAAAAATTAGATAATCAGTTTCAATAACAATTACTCACAATAAAAATATAACGCGGGTTTACTGGCTAATGATGAAGTACATTTAGTTTTTCAATTTATAAAATTTCTAACTAATACTGAAAATCTGGATAGGTAACACCATCAAGTCAAGAACTGATAAGTATGTTGAAACAAAGAAAAGTAATTTCTTCCTGTTATTTAGTAAGAATATAGGATGATTATTATTATCGCATTCTTAAAACAATTATAGTACTGACAATTAAAGATTTTTATGCATTAAAATTCTAATTACAAGCGAATTTTTTTTTGAGAAGCTTACAATTCATTCAATTCGAGATATGATATAATTAACCAAAAAAATGAAAATGAAAAGCCTTGTGTTTATTAAAAAATGAACGGCTAAAGTACAGGGTGGCTATAATTTAACTGTCAGTGCTCACAGTGTTCTGTAGCGCGATCTATTTGCGAGAATGACGCCACATTTTGTAGGAAGATTAAGCAAGTCGAAGGACGAAGGATTCCGCGAAAAAAAATTAGCTCCAAAAGTCACCACTATGGGAATATGTGGCGCTGTGTAATAGAAAATACAGTGTTAACAAATGAAAAAAAAATTCGAAAAAAAAATAACTTTTATTTTGCACATTCAAATCATGTTCAATGTGGCCGCCGTGTTCGTGAACCACATATTGCATTCTGTGCACAGTCTTCACAACAGCAGAAAGTAACATGTATGCAGGAATCTCCCGTACAGTCCGTGATATGTTATCCTTCAACTTAGCCAGGTCCTGGACAACTCCTTGATAGATTTTGGACTTAAAGTAACGTGAAATTTGAATAAATAACTTCGTATTTTGCTCAGCGTTCTCTGTTACCCAGTAAGTGAAATTGAAGATAAAGAAACTTTTTTGGTGCTTATGTAAATTTTTCGCTTTTTTAAAAGTGTTACCATATTGCACATGAATTAAATCAGCAAATGTGCAAAATAAAAGGTAATTTTATTCCCTTATTGATTTGCATTTGTTAACACTCTCTTTTCTTTTGCACAGCGCCAAATATTCCCCAAGCTGTGACTTTTGGGACTAATCCCCCCCTCGGAATCCTTTGTCCCCCCGTCTTGTTTAATCTTCCTACAAAATGTGGCGTCATTCTCGCTAATAGATCGCGCGCGCTACAGAACGCTGTGAGCACTGTCAGTTTAATTATGGCCACCCTGTATATAAAAACCTCCAGTGCAGAACAAAAGTTTAAATACATAAACTTACTTGCAGTAATTATCAAGGAAAGAGCTGACATCCTTTATTTCTTTTGTGCCACAGGAACTCGATTCTTTATTGAAGCAATTGATATCGCATGAGGCTAGTCCGACAACAACTGAAACAGATTAAACGGAGGGTCTTTACATATTACTGATTTGAGCCATGTTAAAATAGCACAGTATTATTATAAATTTTGTGTAAATTAGATGAAAATATTGTAAATAGTTTAATTGTATAAAATTATTTGTAATGGAATCGCACGCCAGCGAGAGAAGACCGTTCTAAGGAGAATTCCAACAGAAAATCATCCTATTTGACCAGTTTGGCGATATAGATGGGTTGGCGACGTAATGAGGTCGCCAACGGTTTTTACTACACTCTAAAATGTGAAGTGGAAGCATAAAAATAAAGATTTGTTCCCAGAAAACATTACAGAAATTTCCATACTCGCCTGGAGTGTCCACTCTATTTCTGCTTTTGCCCCACCCATTTTAATGGGATGATTTACAAGGCGTGGCTTGGAAAGGAGCACAGAGGTCAGTTCAGAGAGCGAGCTGCGATACTTGGCTGAGCTTGAAAGAGAGTCTTTTCTTTTTGGCGTGCTTTCTAGAGTTTTGCTGTTAACCAGATAAATTACCAGATTACAAGAATTATTAGTTCGCTTGTATTTTTAGTTTGTGATGTATATTTAATACAAATTTAGTATACAATGAAGTCTGCATTTTATCTACATCTTCTCATCGTTTTAGTAAGAATTTTTGTAACAATATTGTTACGTTTTTAGCGTTGTGGGTTCGGATTGAATGGACTTTACTTGAGGACAGCACAAACAAATTTATTTACAGCTATTTGCAGGATGACTTGATGAAGTAAAACTTCATATAAATACAATCCAGCAGTAATCAGTCACTTACAGCGTAAATACAAGCTTTACGCACAATAAACACAGACTTCAAAACAGATATCGTATAGCACAGCAAACAGTAAATCGCAGCGAGCTCAATTATACAACATTAACAGCAAACGTAAACACCGCTCACTAGTAACAAGCGAGAAAAATAATCCTCTAGTCCGGCGAGTCTCTACTCTTTCGAGAGGAAAAACTCACCGCCGAAACTACGGCAACCCGTCCCTTATATAACCGAGCGAGCGAGAGCCCAAAAGCTCGCGGGGTTTCTTGAACGGTCCAGTGGCTACCAGATTATTTCTTTTGCCCAAGCAACCCGCCAGGTGCGAAGCTCCTCGAGAAAAGCCGCCAACCTCGGTGGCCGCCCGCTCGTAACAGTATTATAAATACAACAGTACATTTTAGCTAGATTATTCATTGGAATATTTTATCTATTGAAATGATTTTCATGATCTGATTGTATAAAAACTTCCTAAAGATCTTCCCGGTTCCTGGTTACTAGAGCCCCAAACTAACTTTTGTTTAAAGATAATACTTATAAAATCAATAAAATATACAAGCATAAAATTTGATATAATAATAGTAATAGAAACGGGATATAATAAACCACAAAAGAAAAAAAAAAGGTAAATAACAAAGCACAAATTAAAATACATGAAAGAAAAATTTTCGATATAAAATCCTGGAATATTTTGCATCACAAAAGGAATTATCTCAAAGATATTCAGAAGTGCAATATTTTTTCTTCATAGTGGGTCGACGAATTTAATGTAAATACAGGCATAATTTCCTCAAAGAAACCAAATATAAAAATGCATCAAGCCTGCATTAAAATAAAGAAAAATGTAACGAAATATCTAAGTACCTGGCTCAATACTTATCCTATAAATTTGACTCTTTAAAAACCCATTAGAATAAGTTTATGGCTTTATCGCCGTATCTGAAGGAAATAATTTAGGAATATTGTGCTGGGAAGATAATATGGAATGTAACTTAGAGACATTGGAAATGTAGTTCTAATATATTAAAAAAGCTGAAAATAAAATTAAGTTTATGCTAAGAATGCAAAGCAATTTTATTTCAAAATAATCTGGAAAGCATTTACATACTAAAGCTATTCCAAAGCTCACTATAAAGATACAGTCACTGATAAAAATTTACCTTCAAGTTTCTGCCAGATGAATGTTTACTTCAAATACACTTTTACATTAGCATGATAATATAGAGCACAAATGTGCAAAGAAATATTTTAACCCTTTCGCGACGGTTGCCGTATATATACGGCAGTCACTTGATGCATCACAGCGGCTGACGCCGTATATATACGGCAGCCACTTTTTCGTCCACAGCGGCTGACGCCGTATATATACGGCAGCCACTTTTTGGTCCACAGAGGCTGAGGCCGTATATATACGGCAGCCACTTTTTCGTCCACAGAGGCTGACGTCATCTAGATACGGCGGCGAAAACGTGGCGAAACGTGGCGAAGTATAGTCAGTCACTCTGTTGCGAAAAATAGCGAAGAGTGGCACAGGCGCGCCGTCGCGAAAGGGTTAAGTTTTTGTTGGTTTATGGCAATATTTTAAAATCTTAGAATTAGATGAGGTTTTAAATTACATTCTTTTTATCATGTCAGAACATGGTATTGTTTTGGAAATGAGGTTTTCTGGAGCTAACAAAAATCGGTAGGCGAAAAATTGAAGTTTTATTATCTGCACGAGTACCTAAAAAAAAAATAAATCAGGTTTTAATTACACGTTGCCATAGCATTTACAAAAGCTTTGATTTAAAAAATAAGCTAATGACTACAGCAACTAAAGTTTAGAAAATTTTTCATTTTGAGAGCGTGATTATATGAAATGAAATAAATAGGAAATGCGATATTTTTTTAAAGCAATAAATGCGAGACAAAGTTTTTTTTGGCTCGTTTGCAATACTAAAAGGACTCATTCGATAAAACGATTAAAATGAATAAAAATATAATTTAACTTGCACGAGCACGTGGTGCTAGGCCTTTCAAGAAATGATGTTCTGGCATGATACATTGAAATATGCATAGCAGATTTCAATTGAATCTCTTTTTAAAAATATTTTATTTAACTTTATATATGGTACCTTTTCGTATCGTTTTCCAATCATTTTTCAATTTCTACTTTTAGTTTATACTCACCTACATACATCTTGTTCAAATTTTCAATCGTTAAAAAAATACTTTTTTATCATCCACTCAAATAAATACAATTTTTAAACTTTGTAGTGGATGACACTTGATGTTAATACAGTTTTTTCAAATATTAATTCATTAATTTGGTTAATTTTTATTAGTTAAAAACTAACTTTTACACCAAAACTCTTCATTTCACACAGCCAAATTAGTAAGATTTCCATTCCCCCTCCCACGATAATGAGGTTAGGCTTAACATGTTTTCTACCAATTATTTAAAATGATCCTGTTTATTTAATTAGTGTTTGAAGCCTTTAAAACTAAACACTGTTAATTAATCGACTTTTCGGATTCATTCTGAAGTAATTTTGAATTAAAATAAAAGAATAAAGGAAATTAAAAATTTCTAATCTGCATAGCGTTACCCCAACTTGCGTAGAAAATTCAAACATTTGCGTTACCGTAACTGGCGGAGAAAATTCACGCATGCGCAGTGAATTCTGATTGTCATCAACTGTATTTTCAACGGCTACGGAATTGATCTTGTTTTTCCGGAATAATCAGAAAAAAGTCGGAATTGACCAAAAAAATGTTATGTTACTTGTTGGATCAGATCTGAGCGGTTTAAAAATTAGATATTATATGATTGTCAAAAATCTTGAAGATCCTGAACAGCAGTTAAATTCAGATATTTTTAAAAACATTTAATAAAGCATTCAGCATTCAGTAAGAAGAATAAATGACTCACTATCAGATATAACAGAGCACTGAAAATTGGCGAAATCGTATGTAAGTGGAAGGTCGCGATAGCTTTGTGTTAGGTTTCGACCTCAGGATCTGGGGTTCAATACTGATTCCAATAAATATATGCAGGTTTAGTGCGCCATGGACTAGATTTTACAATGTATGTACGTTTAGTGCTCATTAAATCTGACGTCGTGGGTCAAACGTCCTTCTTTTGGCGTGGAAAGGCAGTTTGGAAGGGGCATGACAATTTAGATATAGCCCTCGTCATGCGAACCGGTGTTCAAAATTACGAAGTCCAACTCAAAATAACCCTAGTCAAATGGAACGTTTATAAAACGAAACAAAGAAACATATTGTTACGTTTTTAGCGTAGCGAGTTCGGATTGATTGGACTTTACTTGAGGACACCACAAACAAATTTATTTACAAGATGACTTGATAAAGGAAAACTTCAGAGAAAATCAATCCAGTAGTCAACAGTCACTTACAGCGCAAATGCAATCCTTACGCACAATAAACGCAGACTGCAAAACAGCTATCGTATAGCACAGTAAATCACAGCGAGCTCAGTAACACAACGTTAACAGCAAACGCAAACACAGTTCACTAATAACAAGCGAGAATCCGCTAGTCCAGCGAAACGCTTCTCTTCCGAGAGAGAGGAGCTGCCGAATGCGGTAGCCCATCTCTTATATAGCCGGGCGAAAAAGCTGAGAGACTTCGGAAATCAATGATAGAAAACGCGGAGCAGCCAGAATTGTCCCGGGGTTACTAAAATGTTCCTCTCGCCAAGTCAACTCGACTGGCGCGAAGCACCTTGTGAAGCGCCGCCAATGTTTTCACCTTCGGCACGCGTTTCGCCCGCTTGTTACATTATGTAGGTTAAAAAAAGATTGAAAGATTTTGAAGTATAGGTAGAAAAAGAATTGATTTGGAAGATTAGAATAATAAAAGTAATAATGACCATAACATAAACGTAGTTTTAAAACTTCTGCAAACATTTGGAAAAAATAACAGAATTGATGTTAACCCGTTAAGTTTCGAAAAATAATGAGATTCATTATTACAGATATACAAGTGTCAAAATTCCTTCAGTGTTTAACAAATTTAAAAATATTTATAGGTTTGCTGCAATTTCTAAAATTTCTTGTAACGGTTTTGGTTATTATAAAGGCTTTCATTATAATAATTTTTAATAACTTAATTGTTTTGCCCGTATGCCTTACGTGCATTGATTTATCGAATTTTGATACTTATAACCAATCATAAAGATTATAATTCAAAAATAAAATGACTTTGAATATGTAGATGTCCTGTATTCCATGGATTTCCCTTTGAATCAAAATAAGAAAATATTCCTAAAATAGAAGGTGTCATCTTATTAGATAGTAAAGAAAATAAAACTCCTAAGTGGTTAATAATAGTATAAAAACATCGCATTCTTCAGAATAGCGAATTAGATACGACAGAGTACTACAAAACGTTAAACCGTCTCGTAATAGAACTTGAAAAAATAATAGCATCTTCAGAATTTCTCTTTTTTGTTGATTAGTTCCCATGTCTTCATGATAAATTTCACAATCAAACTGCTGGCAATAGTATAAACATAAAACTTCGTATGTTATCACCTGCTAATATTTTTTTTCTTATTTCAAAAATGAAAAAAAAATGTGAAAAATATTTCATGCTTTCATACTAATTATAAAGACAAGAAATTTAGTAACGAATTCAAAACCAGAAATTCAAACTCTATTTTTGATTCTTTTAACACTTATAAAGTTTTTGTCAGTAATGTTACATTATTCCCACCTCCAAAATAGAAAGTTTCATTAAATTTAATATAATAATAACTTTAAAAAGCAAAACAATTAAAATATTATTTCATTTTGGAGGCATCATACTTGGTAATAAGATTATAAGGTATCACACTTGGTCAATAATACTATATTAATGCTAATAATATGGAAGGTGTATAACTGAATGCCCGGGTAAGTTAACTTATTTTTTTCAATTAAATTGATTTTTAAATGTATTGAATTATTTAAGATTTAGTCATTACATTTTGATCTTCCTAGTAATGAAACCTAAATTGAAAGTGAACTTTATTTTCCAAAAAAGCTTTGATCGAATGATATATATCTTTCAACAAATATCAACTTAAAAAAAATGTTCAAGAAAGATTGAAGAATAACTAACATTTATATAATAAGACTTTCTTTTTTTATCTCAAACATCTGGTAGTAACTTACTTGAGCTTACAATAAAGGAACTTACAATATTTCATTAGTTTTTAAGTCTAAAGAAATGGAAGTCGCTATAACGAAAATTATTCTTACAAGGTCTAAACTATATTTGGTTTTTTATGTCTAAAAATAAGAAACGCATTTACGTAGTTTCAAAATTAGTTATACCTATTCAGAACTTCTTAAAAATCAGCAAATAGACATGAATTTATTTTGAATTACTCTTTCCAAAATGAATCTTAAAACAAATTGAAGAAGTTTCTTTACAACATTTTACACTTATATAATGGATTTTCAAAATATTTCTTACCTCCAAAAACAACTATATTCAATAGATACATTTTGTTCAGAAAGTTAAAAACAGATGCTTCATCTCTTTAACTGAATGATGTGTAAGGCGCTTATCTTGAAAAGCTTTAATCTTTTGTTTCACATTTAACTTCCCAAACCTTGCATTTCTCGGGGAAATTGCAACTAATCTTTAAACTATTTACGCATAAAAGATTAATATATTTATAAAAATAGCATTGGAAAAAATATTTGTGAAAATGTATGATAAGTCATTTGAAATAGAGCAACTGATAAGTGTTTATATCATATACACACATCAGCCGTTTTGAATTAATAGTTTGATAGTCGCCTCTAGCGATTTCTTATGTACAGCCGGCCACCACGTCACCACTGAACGCAGCAGTATCAACAGGATTTGTTGTGGTCGACTGCACGCTTTTAGCGACCAACTGATTTGCCAAGGATATGGTTATCTTATATATTAGTGAAATTCTTTAGATACAACTTTATATGCATGATACCGTAAAATTGTTAGACACTAAAGCCATTTTATTTCCTTTGTCTTATTTTAGTTCTGCTTATTGTGTATATGGATATTTTTAATGAAGATCAGTAAGTAAATCATTAAAAATATGTGTTTTCATCTACTTATAAATATCGGAGTACGGCAACTTCAATTTTTCTTCTTTTTTTTAAATTTGCATTTAACAAAATTTTTAGCCTTTAACTTCCAAAAGTGGAAGAAAACTCACACGTTCAAATCATAAATTTACTAACAGAACTAGAACACGACAAAAAGTTTTTTCAAATCTAAGAAGAAATATTTTAAAAAAATCGGAAATACAATCACCTTACTTTCTTTGAATACAACTACATATCTAATGATCATGAGTCCTCATACGATATAAAATAAAATGACATACGATAAAGTTGATGTGACATGCAATAAAGTTTGTCAGATGAAAAAAAAATAGTAGTGATTTTACTACCTTCGTGATAATGATTTGTTGCACGGAGAACCTTGTGTTTCGTGATCTTGCTATTAAGAAAGAAAATATCCGTTTTTTTCTCACGCTCAGTTCTGCTGATCTTGGTCATATATGTATGAACTTAACAAAAAAAGAAAAAAAGATTGGATCATTTTTATTTGAAATGAATAAGCAAATAATGTCTTCAAGCCAATGGAATTAGAATGAAGGATGTAGGATTTTTAGTTTTATATCCTTAAAATTTTGGAGAAAAATAGGTATTTTTTGTAATAAAGGGCGTTAATGATGTAAAAGAAATTTCTGTAGAATAAATGTTTTATCGGTGATTAACGGATAGCGCTAGGTCCGAACTCCCAATCTTAAGGTTAGTAGCCGAGTAACATACCAATCAAGCAAAACGGACCCATCAGCTCGAAGGAAGTTATCTGGCTTATATAGAATTCACCCCAGTTTCTTCTCTTTCATGCTGTACAGATCCCCTCCCCTTATATTCATCATAAAAGCTACTATGAGTAAACATATGCAAAAAATTCTACATTATAAAATTTGGGCTTCCATTCCAACTGCGATTTCTTATCAACTTTCGTGACTTTAATTTCGGAAGCAAAGCACACACAGCTTTTACGAATATAGATTTTCGAGAATCTGTATAAAAGATTAATCTGCGTTGCACAAAAATCATTCTTATTGACTAATGGCAACAGTCAAATATAAACGAATTACCAAGCGAATTTCAGAATGCTTCATTAATATATCTGGCTTTCTGCATCGTTTTAACCAGCCGAATCCAGCAGAGAAACATGCCATTCTTTGAATAATTTAGATCATATCTTACCGCATTGCCGAAAGTACTCAAGCATTAGACGTTGCCCCTGGTCGAAACTCAATTTTATTTCAATCTTTAGTTTTAAGCAACTCAAGAACAAAGTTTTGGCAGATAAACTCTTTCTCCATATTTTCCTTCAACACTTCAAAATTTTTTTGTCATTTATTAATAGAGGATCCTTTTGAACGTTGGGATGACAGCCTTTGTTGCTAAAATTCTTTAACCCTCACGGCAATCAATAAATCAAATGCTTCATTAATGTTTTTACTATAACACTTAATTCAACCCTTTGCTTAGTAATTGATTATTATTAGAATAGTCCGAAAAAGGGGCTCACCTTGTTAGCGAAAACGTCATTTAATCATTCAGAAAGCAGATGTTAAAGGCGATAAAAATAGACGTCAATCAGAAAGATAAATCGAGCGCGATTATAGGCTTTATATCCAAGAAGGATAATAGATATGGTTTAACTTTGGAAATCATAGTCGTCATAACTTTTAAAACAATTTTTATAATATCACAAAATTAATTTTCTAATGATATTAATTTCATTTCCGTATAATTTATTTTCTTATTTTTTAAAAAAAATATCACATTTCCTATTTATTTCATTTCATATAATCACGTGACGAAAATTATATTTTTCTGTTTTATTAAGTAATTAACTTTTTTTTAAATCAGAACTTCTCAAAATGTGATGGCAACATTTATTAAAAGCTGATTTTTTTTTGAGATCCTCGTGAAAATAACATTTTATTTTTATTTTATGCGAAATAAATTGTTGAAAAAAAACCCGATTAAATGTTTAAAAATTCATGACAAATAGAGTTTTGATTTGTAGGTCAAAACTCTAGTATCATTAAAAAGCTAATTTTTTGAGCTTTATCTTGATGCAAAAATCAATTTTGTGCTGTAATATTTTCGGAAGTTACAGCGAAAAAAACGTCAAAATTTGCTTATTTATTAATTAATTAGAAACTCAAAAAAAGGGCTCCGAGGTGCACATTCCCGGCACCCAAGGTGTACATATACCAAATTTGGTAGCTGTAGGTCGAACGGTCTGGCCTGTACATCGCCAACACACACACACACACACACACACACACACACACACACACACACACACACACACACACACACACACACACACACACACACACACATTGTGCTTTATTATAAGATAAATTTAATAATGCTTTTAATGTTATGCTAAAATTCGGACTTATGCATTAAATTAATTGCTTTTTTTATCAATCATTAAGTTTAGAAAAGGATTTTCATTAGCACTTTTATTTCATGATGCGCATATTTTAAAACAAAGTTCTGGATCTGCTATGGTTTGTAGTAGATTAAGTTCAATTTTTCAATTGTATGAAATAACTATGTGAAATTTAAAAAAAATACAAGCTATTGTTTCTCGTGGCACTTGCCATGGACAAGCTCGTTGAGGTAGTCAGCGATACAAGCCTAATTAGTGTCTCTTGTTTTTAGTAGTGCCAACTAGGGCCAAGAGTATGAGTTTTACTACTCACTCATCACATTTGCTTGCACAGCTTTTTACAGGGGGAGGGGCACATTCCTGTACCTTAGAGATATCACACAGAAGAACAACCAGACCCGAACCGGGAGGCCCAGAACACGGGGGAAGATGCGCTACCCTTAAGCCAGGACGCCGGCTTTTTAACGCATTCCATATTAATTGTTCATCAGCGTAAAAATTCAATAACCTTTACGAATGAGCAGATTTCTAAAGACGGCAAATATATTTAATTGCCTTTAAAAATTGAAAAATAATTTTTTGCTTCATCATTTCAAGTTGCAAGTATACGTTCTCTCTAATAGTTAAGAAATTAGCAACGACTGACCCCTTTGTAAAAGTGTTTGAAGTACGCTGTACAACGAAAAACATTTCATGTTTTGTAGTTCATATTAAATCATTTAATTTTGTTTTGTTGACTTTTCTGCATGCTGAATAAACAAACAAGTCGGAAGTACGGCCGTGAACCAATAAAATGCGATTAAAATGATTCATGGCATCTAACCGCAAAATTACGTAAATGATTATCAATATTTTATCTAAAGAATGAGCCGAAAGTATACCAAAGATAAAAACAGCTGTACCGATTCTCATTTTTTTTTTTTTTTTTTGCTTTAAAAATTGTTTCGTTATCTGTTCACAGATGCTTGAGTCGAAAAATATTTCAGACGGATGAAGAAAGCGATTTTCGAAAAAACACAAATATTATAACAGTAGGAAAACCTCAGATTATTATTACTTTAAAAACGAGTGAACATTTACTTGTAAATAAGATTTTTTTTAAAAAAACATTTCTCGTATACGTAGTATAGAAAAAGTAAATTAATCGTAAAAAAATTTGAACTTGAAACTTTGACGATTCTTAGCGTTTTAGACCTACCTCGGTTCAATCCAGAAATTAGGTCTTATATTCATACATCAAATTTCACCCGTTTAGCTCATGACGTTTTTGAATTATCATGTTCACAGACAGAAATCATGCAATATATATGTTACCGTTAAAGTATGAAATCCGTTATTTTATAGAATACCTAGTTATTCCATGAAATAACTGATCGTGTCCGTTAAAGTGTAAAACCCTCTTGTATTTCATGGTTTAACTAGTTATTTCATAGAATAACGATCTGCAGCCCGTTAAAGTGTAAAATGATCTATATCATATATCTCGCACGAAAGTTTGGGTACTGGTCAGGGATTTAAAAAAAATGATCGAGTAAAACACAGTGTGTCAACAAAAAATGTTTTTGTTTTAGAAATAAAGTTCTTTGTAATTCCAAGTGTCCTTTAGTCCTTTTAGTAATCCAAATGATTTTATGGTACGTTTCCATAAATACCATTTATACGCTGCGTAAATTAGATAAATTGCTTCTTTTTCATTTTAATTGTCTATCATTAGTTTATTTACAGAATACCTAGTTATTTCATTTTAGATAAATTGTTTATTTTACACTTTAACTGTCTCTCATTAGTTAATTTATAGAAGACCTAGTTATTTCATAGAATAACTAGTTAAAGTGTCTAATTAATAACATATCACACACTTTCACGGACACGATCAGTTATTTCATGGAATAACTAAATATTCTATAAAATAACTGCATTATATACTATAATATAACGGTAACATATATATATGATGTGAACACGTTCTACATTTTGTTTTAACGGCAGCGCTGAAAATCATGGGGAAAAAATGCTGCATCTGATAAACTGATATTATTTTTTAATGCAATTTTTGAAAACAATTTAAAATAGTTTCAGAATGAGTTTCCTGTTGCAAATTTTATTGATAAAACACTAAAATCAATTTATTTTTTAATAAACAAAAAAAGGATTCTTGATACACACTTCCTCTCACAATATATATAACTCTAGCGCTAATGATATATATATATAACAGATATGATATATAACATAAATAGAATTATCATAATAACAAATATGATAACTCCAGCCCAAACGATTTGCCCTGTGTAGCTCTAAGAATGCACTTTTTCTTTTCCAATTAATAAAGATAACACCAATCTTATAGGAAAAATAAAATTGCATATTCCGTTACTTTTTCTCCATAACTATTACAGAAATCAAGACTTTGCTTAAACGAATGTCCTTTGCAATGCCTAAATAAAACTTAATTTCTCCCTAAAGAAAAGAGAGGATGATAATAAGAATATATTCTTTATTTTCAACAATTTTTTTAAAGAAACGCCTCATTTGTTTGAACAACAGATGTCTTCAAACAGATTTTTCTCATTCCATTCGACATTTCATTATAGGGTATCGAAATTTAAGACCAAAGAAAGCTTTATTAACAATTCATTTGTTTTTCCATTTATATTTAACTATGCTTTCGGGAGCTTTAATGAATTCTCCGCTTTAAACAGAATACTAGAAAGCTTTACTCTAAGGAATTTCTAGCAGTCTTGATCAATGTTAATTTGCTTTCGAGCAATTTAGATGCTTTTGAAAGGACTTTGTATGGCGACTTGAAGGTAAAAAAAGTAATATAAGAAAAAAAAACTTCTTGCGCCTTTTAAAAATTTACTCGTTCTCACAAATAACTCTTCTTCGTAAGATGAAAGAAATATTTTTAATCAGGATATCCATTCAACATTATTTTTCTTAATTCTTATTTGTGTGCGTTTCTTTTGTAAATTACAATGTATAGCCTGAGGAAATGAATGCATATTCATTACAAACTTCAAAAGAGTTTTTTTTTT
>JAOUZG010044950.1:3381582-3395782 GCA_026289955.1 Argiope argentata | reverse complement strand
CACTTCTTTTTATACCATTTTAGGAGGCAAGATTCATGTACAATCAGAACTAACGAGTACATCAACATAGAACTAGACAAAAGCGAAATAAGAAAAAGCTAATGAAAAATTTATCCCCATGATTATAAAGGGTGTTCATTAATTATTGTCGAAGTTTCCGTATCTCATAACTTTCGAATAAAAAATATTACGCAAAAACCGATTACGTATTCGTAAATTACAACTCAAAGAATTTTACGTGGCAACAATGCGATCTGAGCGCATTTGCAGTCTGAGTCATAAATAAAAAAGGCGACCGTGCAAGAAAAAGCAATGTGTTTATTGTGTTTTTTCGAAACTAAATCAGTCATAACTACTCAGCGTCGCTTCAGGATCGCGTACAAGAAATATCATCATTCGGATAATTCTATCAGACGTTGTTTAACACAATTTCAGGAAACTAGTAGCGTTCTACAACGAAAGGGAGCGGGAAGACCGAGCACTTCGCATGAAAATATTGATCGCATCCAAGAAACGTTTACTCGCAGTCCACGAAAATCAACGAGACAATCAGCTGTGCAGCTACATATGCCGCAGACGACTTTTAGACGAGAACTTTCCCGACAGATGTTGATAAAGAGGTGTGCCAATCTCATAGCCTCCAAAATCACCAGATATAACACCGTTGGACTTCTTTCTATGGGGGTTTGTCAAGAACATTGTGTATAAGACCCCCGTACCCTCCCTCGATGAACTGAAGCGCAGAATTGCTACTGAGATCCAAAATGTCACCCCACAAATGCTGGAGAACACTTGGTGGGAAATCGAATTTCGTCTCAATGTGTTACGAGCCACGAAGGGCAGCCATGTGCAAATTCATGAATCTTTTTAACATCATTAATGAAATTCTTTGAGTTGTAATTTACGAATACATAATCGCCTTCAGCTGAATGCCTACAAAGTGCAAATTGTGCAAACTTTACACTTTAATATCATTAATAAAATTCTTTGAGTTGTAATTTATGAATACGTAATATTTTTTTATTCAAAAGTTATGAGGTACGAAAACCCCGACAATAGTTAATGAACGCCATGCATATTGTGAAATTTTCATAGAATTTCTCCACGCGTGTCGACCCATTCCTTCGCTCGGGGCGTGTTAACTGCTAATTTCAGCATTTTTACGCAGTTTCTGTAGAATTAATTAAATAAAAAAGGTGGAATTGGATAAGGACATAAAAACATATTATAGAATGAAGTTAATTTGGGCAAAATTAAGCTAAAAATTGAAAAATTAATTAATTTTTAATGTGATTTTAATCTATCTATCTATCTATCTATCTATCTATCTATCTATCTATCTATCTATCTATCTATCTATCTATCTATCTATCTATCTATCTATCTATCTATCTAACTAACTAACTAACTAACTCAATTTACATTCTTTTCATATTTAGTTATTTATTTCATTGGTGAATTAGTAAGCAACGCAACTTAACAATGATATTTCATTCAGAAGTAGGCTCTGTCTTATCATGTAAAAGTAACAAAAAAATCTTTTTTTTGTGAGAATTTTTAATTTTTTTTATTTAAAATTTTACAATACCGTTTCGAAATACAAGTATGCTTTTAGAAAGCAATATTGTGCTAAAAATTTTCCCTATTAACATAATAACTGAGACTTAAAAAGAAAGAATGTAAAACGCACATGTTTAGAAATATTGTCTAAACACAAATAAGTATCTCCAATAGAGAAATTAAAAAATAAAGTAATTTAAATAAAATTTTCTTTTCCAGTTGAAGCATGAAATGGAAATGAGCTGTACGACTTTCGTTGAATATATCACAGAAAATAGAACAATAAAATACGAGTTTGTTTTCATTTTATGATGTGTTTTGAAATGAGTTTAAATAGAAAATCTTTACTTCAGATAATTATTATTTTTGTTTCAATAAAGGTTTTTCCCATGTATATTTTTCATTATCATTTATTTGCAATGATTCGACATGTAAAAAAAATTATTCAAATTATAAATGATCAATAAGGTGAATTTCATTTTCAATTTTTATGTTTCTTTCAGAAAATGAATAATATCATTGAATCTGAAATACAAAAGAGGTTCAGTTGGAAAGATAATCAATAGCTAACAAATATTTATGAAGGAATTAAAAATGAAATACTAAATATTTAATTTTGAATCGAAGCATGCAATTACAACTGCCTAAAATACATTATTCAAATCAAAATTGGACGAAATATTGAAAAAATTCTTTTGAAGATTTATTAAAAAATTTTATCATATGAAGTTTCAATATAGAACTGCAATTTCTTGTCTCATATTTAATAGTGTATGTAATGATAGAGGATTTTTGAAAAAGTGTCGTTTTACAATTCATAAAAATAATTAAATCTAAATTCCTTGGTTGTTATCAAACTGGACCAGAGAAGTAGTTATCAAACGATTTTTTAAATAGTGTTCTTCAAAAAATTTACGCATATTAATACATCTCGAAATTATCTGACTGATTTTCATACAAACAACATAAATTATATGCTATAAAATTTTCCGAAACTGAAAAAAAAAGATTTTTATTTAAAAAAAATATAGAAAGAATTTGCTACTCAATATTATAAAGAAATTAAAAAAAAGAACCAATAAGATTATTTCTATATTCCGATTTGAATTTTTTGGATATTATATTTATTTGAAACATTTTCCTTTTTTTTATGAGTTTCAAAGATGCTAGAAAATGGTGCAATATGAATTGAAATATATTGATTTAAACATCATTCTTAAAGATTTCATTTGGAATAATATGTTGATCGTACTGACATTTCAAGCAATAAATGAATAATAATTATTGACTCAAAAACTATGATTAGATGAAGCACTGATGCTTCAATTTAAATATTATCTGAATTTCATTTAATTAAAATAATATTTAAATTTGCATATAATTCAACTGAAATCACCTAAAACAGATATACTTGATTATTTGACAATAGAAAAGTCACTAAAAATGATGAACAAATTGGGATATAAAAAGGTAGCATTCAAATGGATATTTATCTTTTTTAATTTTTGTGCCCTATTGGATATCAGGTGGATTCCTAACTTTCGCAAAAATCGAAAAAAATCCATCCTATTATTTTGCAATATTTTCATCATTTTATATTACTCTTATTACGGAATTATTTATTTTTTTAATGAATCTGTAAGCAAAGCATACATAACAATGATGATTACATGTTTCATTCTGAGGTGGATTCTGTGTTATCGTTTAAAAGCAATGAGAAAGCTTTTTTTGAATATTTTAACACTATCGAAAGTCTACCATAGTTTCTTTGAAACAAATGGAAGTTTGTGGATGAAGTTAGAAATCACACTCATAATTCTGATTGATATTATTTTTGAAATGTTTTATATTTACACGGTGTTACATCGATATTCTTTAATGGTTACCCAGGGTACAGACATTTTTTCCAGAATAAATTTCTTTTTTATTGTGTTGATTGAGAATGTATTTTTATTGCAACCATTTATTGCTTTTGCTGTATACTATATGTTGATATGTAATCATGTGTTTAAGATGTTGAAAGGTTTAGAAAACACTTTGAATCAGAACACTTTCATCAGTTATGATCTTATTCTGAAATCCTATGTGTTTCTTAGAAATCTAGTTTCGAAAATTGATGACTTGCTATCCTTACCGATGCTCGTATTTTGCCTTTATATGGGAAGCGTCATGTACCACAATATAATCAGTTTAAATCAGTCCGATATCTACGGAAGTTCTGTTGACAAGTATGTCCTGTGGATTCTATTCGCACTCATTTGCACCGCTTTCATCTCCATGGTAATGAATGCTTCATTTATCAACGAGGCAAATACAAGATTTTCAATTAAAGCTCGCGAGTTAATGGTGTTTGAAAAAAATCCGACTGCTGAACACAGAGGTTTGGTTTCAATTTCGGAAATGGAACTATCATTGACTGCCTGGAAAATCACTAACATAAAACGAAGCTATGCACTTCTTTTGTTAGGGACTATATTGACATATATTATCCTACTAGATGGCCTATCTTTAGAGCATTAAAATGTTGTAATACAATATTGGTTGTTAGAGTTAGAAAAAAAATCTTTTTAAGAGGGTTCGAAATAAAAGTGTAATAATAGTTTATTACTATTATGTACCTGCGATCTCTATTTTCATATATAAAAGATTTTGGAGTCAAGCATTTTCAATTTCTTATTCAATAAAAAATCCTTTTCATGTTACCATCATCCAAAAATAGCAAATAAAAAAAATTGTTGTTTTTCATCGTAGTAAAACTTTAATCATAAAACTGTTATTATTTAACAATGTTCTGAACCAAGATACATATTTTCTCTGCCCCTACAAACAATTCAATAATTAAAACTTTATATACTGGTTTCTGGCGCAGATGTAATGCATCTTCCTCTTGTTCTGGGAGTCCCGGGTTCAAGTCCCGGTTCGGGCATGGTTGTTATTCTGTGTTATTTCTGTGAGATGTGTGACTGTGCCCCACTGTAAAAAGGGGCTGTGCAAGCAAATGTGGTGAGGGTGTAGCTAAGTCGTACTCTTGGCCCAAGTTGGCACTACTTCAAAAACAAGAGACGCTCCTTTCGGCTTAAATCTGCTGCTATATCAGCAGGGGCTTGTCCATAGGCAAGTGCCATAAGTAACCTCAACAATAACGCTTTATATTATATTGTTTATTATTTAAAGTATAAATTATTACTGAGAGTATTTTTTTGTACTAATTTGAGAATATTATAAATTGCTATTTAATTCATAGAAATATTTATTATTATTTATATTGAATTTTACTTTGATCTGGAAAGTAGTTTAAACTCAGTGGATTTAGAGGAATATTATATAAATAATATTAACTAAAGTTTCAAAAAATAAGAGTGCATTTGAATAGAAAATTTATCAATATACCTCCAAATAAATAAAAAAAACTAAACAAACATAGAGTTTAAATCAAATTTACTTTTTTGATCTAAATGTATCATGCAAACAGACGGCACAATTTTATTGAATATATAACAGAAAATAACAAGAACAAAAAAAAAGAAGAAGAAAAGAATGGATTTATTTTCATGTAATGATGCATTTTGACCAGTTTAATCCAGATAATTTTTTTTTTCGCAGTAAAAGTTTTCTTCTAATATTTTTGCATTATCACTTTCAAAATGATGTGAAAGGCTTGAGTAGTTTGAATAACCTTATTAATGCACAAATGACATTATTCAAATTATTCATTATTCATCCATTTTGTAATCCATTATTTAATAATACAATTATAAATTCTATCTAATTTTAGATGCAAGAATCATTATAAAATGATAAATAAATTATTCATACAAAAATTTATGGAAGAAATACGTACGCAACAACACACATCTTTACTAAATCGCTGTATCCATTTATAACATTCACATGTAAATACTTAATATCGAATTAAAAATGGAATCAATTAATGCCAAATTTTACAATATAATAACTAAATCTTATGATTTATTAAAAGTTCGTCTAAAACCTTATTAAAACTAATTAAATTCGTTTTTCTACTACAATTTTCCTATTTGGAGAGATATAACAAGTGTTTAAAAAAACCGTTTATATATGTTAAAATACCAAGAAGTAAATTAATAGATTTCAACTTTGCACAAGCTTAAAAGTTAGAATTTTTAAGTTAAACTGTTAAGACAATTTTTTCAAAACGAAGCATAATTTGGCATTAATTCACTCTCTCTCTGATTATATATATATATATATATATATATATATATATATATATATATATATAAAGAAAAAAAACTTAAAGAAGACATACAGATATAATTGGGAATACATCGATGTAAATATAACTTTTATTATCATTTGAAGCAAAATGACTGAATAAATAGAAAGAATTACTTTTGTCTTTATTGGAAGTGTCATGTGTTACAATGTAATCAATATAAATCAATATTGATTTTATGGAAGTCCTGTCGAATTCATAATTTGTGGGTTTTATTTATGTTAAGTTGCGCCGCTTTGATCTACATGATAATGAATTCCTTTCTTAGCCAGAGACACGCAAGATTTACAATAAAAACTCGAGAGCAGATCAGATGACCTTTGAAAATAGCCCAAAGAGATTTCCATCTCAGAATTGGAACTGTCTATGACCGCCTGAAAATGGTTAGTATAAAGTGGAGCGACATATTTCTGTTTAAGGGTGCTGTACTGACATATATTATCTTATTAGAGGGTTCATCTAAATGTTAAACTATTTAGACATTAATGGATGATTGGATTAAATTAAAAATGATTTTATTTTTAACTTAATCGCTGTGTTTACTTTATCTAGTGAAACGTTTAAAGGAACAAACAAGAAAGTTGCAAAGAACACACTCGTCTACTCGCATTAACAAAGACTAACCAGAAATATAAGTGCAATTTCATTATCCAATGAATTCAATGACTTTGTTTTGAATTTTTGAGAAGATGTCATTAGCTCAGAATAGAAGGAAGTTGCAGAACGTCTTAAAAGATGCATGAAACCGAAACCTTCAACAGTTTAGAAATTTTACATCTAATGTCAAATTTCCAATTTTTCTTCTTTGAGCATTATTGTGTAATTTTTTTAGTCTTTAATTTAACTTAGGATTGTAGATTTAACTAATTAAAGACAAGTGACGTAATATTAGGTGTTTGCTGTCATGAATATAGGACTACTTCTATGATATTATAGAAGTGGTTCGTGTGAGTTCGTGCCGGGTTGGAGAGTCTGGTATGACTAAACACATTGCAGTGCTAAGAAGATAGCTTGAAATGATAATACTCTTTCCGATCCCTGATGCAGCTGTCAATGAACAAGTTTAATAGTTTTTTAAGAAGCCAATTTTATGTCTGTCTTAAGGTGCGTCTATCGTGAAAATGAACACTGTGTTTTATAAATGTAAAAGTACGAAAAATATTCATATTTTGACATATATTCTTGAAAATATTGAAGATTTATCCACTGTTCATTCATTAAAGTTTCCATAAGAACTTTAAAAACAGGGAAATTCCGAATTCGGACTCTGAACGTTTTTGGAATCAACTAAAGTTAAGCTATGTCGTTGTGCATGCCCCCATTGGCCAGCAGTGTTAGACCAGGTCCATGACTGGATGGGAAAAGATTGCAGCCTCTGTTAGTCACAACGACCAGAACACTTAGAAATAGGCAGAGGACCGACTTAGCTCTATCACACATTCGCTTGCACAGCCCCTTCTTACCGGGGCGAATATTCATACATGTCACAGATAGCACACAGACCAACTGTTCACTAACAGGGATTCCCAGAACTCGAGGAAGACGTGCTACCTCTGTGTCAGAAAGCCGGCAAAGTTAAGCTACTGTTGATAATAAGAAGGAATTAGCTGGAAAATATATTAATATTGAGTTTGAATACTTAAAACGTGTCTGAGAGTCACTAAAATTTACCAAACATGTTTCTTTAATCAGGATTGGTAAATCGGTATCAGTATCCACAGGCAATAACTAGCCAAAAGGTAAAGTAATAGAAATGACAGACTTGCAAAGATCAAAATGGGGGACAGTGAATTTATCTTTTATATTAATTAAAACATTTCCAAACGAAAATAGTTCACTATGAAGTTATACAATAGATTTTTTAAATACTTGATAAATATGAACTGGTGTCCAAAATTTAAGCATAGTCGGTAATTATGTAAATAACGATGAAAGTCTAAATATAATTGGCCAGAAACGCTTCAAGTGAATGCCAAATGACTATGAAATAAAATAAAATATTGCAACGAGAAAGAATGATAATAATAACTTCTATTAAAAAAAGAAACAATTTGGAAAAAAAAGACTAGGTATAAGTCGAGTGAAAAACAATTGAAACGAAAAGATGATACTGCAGGTAATAAGGTGTGTGACCACCTCTGACAGCCACGTATGCTATGTAAAGATTTCTCTATATTGTAGATGAATTGTTAGCTAAAATCGTTTCAAAGTCCACTAAAACCCTTTAAAGACCTAAAATGGATATTCGTGGAAATTGGAGAGCTGCAAGCATTTTTTCTGAGTACATCCCAAACATTCACGACAGGATTTAAATAAGCTCACTGCTTGCGTTGGATATTTTCAGCTTCTTAAAAGTTATTGATTTAGTTCAGTAACGAGGCACGTGATAATCCACAAGTATTAAATAGGGATAGTAGCTCATCGAATGAGCAGAACATGACGTTGAAGATCTGCATTTCTGTAATTTTTATCTCCACATCTGCATTTCTGTAATTTTTATCTCCGGAAGATAAGGAGATCTGTTTGGTTGTCCTGCCTAAAGCCTATCTACATCTTGCCTCGACTTGAAAAAAGATGATGTCATTCGTCGGGAAAGGGAATTCTCTTTTCTTGTTGTAATATTAGACAGTGAAAAACAGTTTTTAGATTAAACCGAGATGATTAAGGCGAGAATATCACATTAGCCATTTGTCTCAGATTTTAGTAATAATGTTATAATTTCCAATAAAAATGCACGTTTATGAGTAGATGTGAAAAAATGCTACTGACTTTCTGGCATAAAGATAAACATACCCTAGATTTCTGTAAATAGTTTACTTAAAAATTCATACAT
This sequence comes from Argiope argentata, assembly GCA_026289955.1. Taxonomy (NCBI): domain Eukaryota; kingdom Metazoa; phylum Arthropoda; class Arachnida; order Araneae; family Araneidae; genus Argiope; species Argiope argentata. Next base: position 3,387,134 of record JAOUZG010044950.1, on the reverse strand, counting down.
CTATGGTAGCTGGATAGCTATGATAGAAGTACAAGTGAATCCAATCCTCTAGCACAACTGCTCCTTTGACATCGCACAGTGATTACCAGATATCAATCTTGGTGAACTGTTGTGACTCTTGACAGACTTGATTAAAGCCATCAAATAATATCTTTTGTGCATTTTGATAGCTTTGCTACAGTTTTGAGATCACATATTGAGGTCCATTTAGAATTCAGGTATTTTCATTTTGTGATTTTCGGTTTCGATTCAAGCATTTCAACTATTTTTCCATTCACAAAAATGTTTAGTTGTCTCATGGATATAAATAAATTATTTCATACAAAGTTTCATTCGCTTCCATCTTTGAATATTGTAAGAAATAATGTGAGTTTTATGTTGTAAACTCTTTTTTTAACAAGTAAAAGTGGTAAATACTAAAATAGATGCAGATACGAACTTTAGAATGAACTTAAGCCTAACGAAAGAATATTTTTTAAACAGTTTTATTTATGGGTAAAGGCAACATGAATTACTATTCTCCATTTGAGCATTACAGTTACCTAAAAGTTAATGACTTTGTTTAGGGGAAAAAAACCCTATTTTTACTAACAAAATAAATTTTTTATCTCTTTTTCCCGACGATACTAAGTGTTTTATACACAGGTTGTCTTAAAAAAGAGTGACAAGTCTTCATTTCTCTAAATACTGAACATTTATATGCAATTCCCATTATAAAGCTACATTAAATACGATAGCCAGTTTATTAAAATAATTTGGCTACAATAAAGAAAAAAGATAAAATTAAAGAAAATGAAATTTATATGGATCGCATATTGACATCAATCAAACAAACATTAAAAAAAATGCAGTGAAAATCAAATTTTCCATTACAAATTTACTTTTGAAATTGAACCTCTGCTTTTTGTTAGACTCTTTCATAAAAAGTAATAAAATGAATGTATTTCATTTATGCTTTCCCATTTTAAAAATTGCTTCGAGATTATATTGAGTTTAAAAAATATATTTTGCTAAAATACTTTTTGCCATTTTGTTGCAGAATTTAAAAAAAAAGAAACTTTCTGCCTTTTTGTTCCATAATTTTTTTTTTAAAAAAAATCCCTTTATCACAAAAGTCAAACAGTCAAAATAACCAGTTGTAACAACTAAAATTGAATCATACATTAATGATTTATGAATTTTAAGAAATTATATATGAAATTTTATTTTTAATCCCATTATAAAATCAAATCCAATCGAAATCTTAATAAAAGAAAAAAAATAAGTATACATACAGTATTCAATGAGAAAAAAAGATACATGTAGAGAAAATTACATATTGAAATACACTCGAAAGAATATTCATTCTATGTGAAATCGATTGAAACGATTAAGATAATAAGAAATAATGTATCATTCTAGAGTTGAAAGCAAACTCAATTGTTCTCTGGCTCAACAGAGGAATGAAAATGTCTAATGGAAAAGTAAAATATTATTAATTTAAAATCATTGCTCATTTTGTAAATGCTATAAAGTATTTGATATTTATTATATGGAGTTTTATTCCTAAACAAAATGTTTTGGTTTGGCATTTTTAGAGAAAATAGACTATAAAAGGTTTTGAAACCTTTAAAAAAAATTAAATTCCGGTTTTTAGGATTTATTCCATTTAGTGTGGAGACTTTCCATCAAAATGACTCAAAGTTTTGCCAGTTGTAGATTTTCGCGTAACCCAGTTTCAAACTTTACAGGCTACTATTCGATACAATAAAAAAATATTTGTTTTGATTTCCAAAAGTAAAGCACAATTAAGTATTTTTGCCTGATATGTATACAAATTGTGTAACATCAAATCACGAGGTTTAGTCTTAAGAGCTCCAAGATTTCATGTGTTTTACTGCATTTGAGCTAATTATAGCTTCATTGCATAGAATAAATTTAATTCTAAAGATTTGAAAATATCACAATTAAAGAATATATATCATTACATTTGATGTATATCATTACATGTGCCGTTCTATTTTGTTGGATTTTGGCGTGAAATGAATTGTTATTGTTCTGACATTTGTTGAAGAGCGATATAATTTTTTTTTGCGACAAAGGAGTCTTGAATATCTCAGTTAATATCTTTTCTAAGATGGCTTAATATGGTGATCTATTCTTGAATCTAAGTTTTACGAATTATCTTGCTGAAACTATACACCTCATTGTATATTTTGGCATCAGAAAAATAAAAACAATGCATAGTGCTTGGAAAGATCAAAATGCAGCAATCAAGTGGATATTTATCTTTTTTAATTTATGTGCAATATTTGATATTAACTGGGTCTCCAAATTTCGCAAAAATCGGAAAAAAATCCTGTTGATATTCTTCAACATTTTACTCTCTATTTATCAAATCTATTTTGGAATTATTCTCTATAATGGTAAAAGCAAATTTAAAGCAATCTTAATAATGATAATTGCATGCTCTAATCAGAGGTGGAGTTTAAGTTACCGCCTAAAAGAAAAGAAAACTCTTTCTGTTAGAACTTTCAATTTATATAAAGATTACAATTCTAGTAAAACAAACACATATATATGGATTTCTTTAGGAATAATACTAATAATTGTTCTCGACATCATTTTTGATGCTATTTCAATTTATGCTCTAATATGTCGATATTCTTTAGAGGATACGTCGGATATGAACTTTTCCTCCAAAATAAATTTTATTTTTCTTATATTTACAGAAAATGTATTTTTTATACAACCATTCATTGGTTTTGCTGTATATTACACGATAATATGTAACCACTTATATAGGATGTTGTTAAGATTAGAAAAATATTTAGGTCTAAATGATTTTATTGATTATAATCGAGTATTGAAATCTTACTTGTTGATTAGAAATCTAGTTGAAAATAGTGATGATTTATTGTCCTTTTCGATGCTCAATTTTTGCCTTTTTAATGGAAGTATTATGTACTTCTTTATAATCACTTTGATTCATCCTGAATTATATGAAGACAATTATATCGAAGCTTATACTATTTGGATTTTGTTTGCGTTAAGTTGTGGTGCTTTCATTTTAATGGTATTGAATGCTTCATTATTGACTGAAACAAGTATAAGGATTGGTAACAAAGCTCGCACTTTAATGGCAATTGAGAACAACCCCACTCCTTCCCAGAAAGGTTTGGCTTCTGTTTCAGAAGTGGAACTATCGATGACTGCCTGGAAAATGGCAAGCATAAAGCGGAGTTTTGTATTTGTCATGTTGGGAACAATTTTTTCATACATTCTTCTTTTTGATGGTATTTTTTCCATTCAAATAAAAAAATCCAACAACTAAATGAAAGATTCTTTTTTACTATCAGTGAATAATTGAAATTTAAGCTTCAAATGACGATTTCTGTAAGCAGCTATCAGACAATGAGGAAATTACGAATGTTCCAAAGATAAATTATATTTAACACCACCTTAAGTGGTCTCCCCAAAACTGTTTAGTATACTTTCTAATAAATTTGTCACGGCAAAGAACCACTCACATGACACAGGAACATAATAATTACGAAATATTAACTTTTAGCGTAAATTTAGAATATTTTATTGAATATATCATTTCAATTCTTGCCGGTCAATCCATGCTTTGAGTTAATATTACTCAAAAATTGAGTCCGTATTTTAGGCACATTTTTCTCTACTGATTAAAACAAATAATTGACAAACAATTGCACTTGCAGTCGCAAATTTTCATAATAAATTTGATATATTTAAGTCATATCATTTTTGAATTATAGTGTTTGCATATTTCTGAAATTATCACTGACAGACTACCAACACCTTGATAATTTTAGAACAAAATTTGACTTCCCTATTGATAAATCTGTGTACTTAATTGCATATATCTATCTCTCTTCTTTTTATAATTATCATGTTAAGCTGGTATAAACGAATTTCCTCTGAACAACTTTTATTGAAGCATGATAGAAATTTGGTGTAAAGACCGCATGCCAAATTTCAACTGTCTAATTTAAAGCTTTTTTTAATTATCTTAGCAGAAAACACACAGATGGGCATTTTCGAAAAGAGTTTTTCAAACTCAGACAGGTCTAAAACGTAAAGATTCCTCAAAATGTTCAAGTTTAAATATTTTGGCGACTACTTTACTGTCTTTATTCCACGTATACGAGAAAATAAGAAGAAAAAATGTAATTTTAGTTGAACTAAAATTCTTTCATTTGGCATCATATTTCAGAGTGCAAGCTTTTCAGAATTATTACATTAACATACGTTAGTATCTATTTATTACGTTCGTTCAAACTAATATAAAAACTAATTTATAAAGGGCAGGGGCATATGGGGCAGCTGCCCCGAGCTACCACATAAGTGAGGGCCCCCAAATCGAATAGAAAATTTATTTTACATTTTCTTCTTCAATGATCTTTTACATTTACTTCTTCAATGATATTTTACGTTTCCTTCTTTAATGTCCTTCATTAATAAGGTAGAAAAGCAGAGGGGGCCCCCAAAAAGTTTTTGCCCCGGGCCCCATCTACACTAAGTCGGACCCTGATAAAAGGTGTCTGACAACGGTTTCGAGATTTATTCAGAAAGTAACGTTTAGTTGATGCTCTGTGAGGAATAGCACTATCGTTCAAATTTTGCTGTCACTTTGAATGTTTAAAATATGTGCAACAATAATCCATCGAGTTATAAAGAGCAATCAATGATTAAAAAATATTTAAATTAAATAAAATTTATTTGAAACTCTGTACCGTGTCTCAGAAACGTCGTAATCAATGATGCCGAAGTGAAATAATTTTGCATCATGCTTAAAAAAAGGCTGTATTGATATTTATGAAGAGACACGAAGTGACAGACCGCATATTGTTAATTTTGAACTAATGAAGAAAACAAATGAAAACATTTAGGAAAACCCCCGCTTAACAATCAAGGAGTTAACATTCAAGTTTCTTCAAATTACGTGAAAAACTTGTGAGAGTAAACACTAATCTACGCAGTGGAGCAACTTAAATATTTCAGGCACCCAAGGAAATATTTGTTATCATTGTGATCAAAAAGATGAATGAAACTGTTTCTTGGGAAAGAAAAGATGTGTGTTTTTATTGGATTATCTTGAATATGGTGAAATATCAATAAATTAAGAAAATTACATGAAAAACTTGTGAGAGTAAACAATAATCTACGAAGTGTAGTAACTTAAATATTTCTGGCAACTAAGGAAATATTTGCTATCATTGTGATCAAAAAGATGAATGCAACTTTTTCTTAGGAAAGAGAAGATGTGTGTTTTTAATGGATTATCTTGAATATGGTGAAATATCCTTAAATTAAGCAAACTAATTACATGAAAAACTTGTGAGAGTAAAGAATAATCTACGAAGTGGAGCAACTTAAATATTTCTGGCAACTAAAGAAGTATTTGCTATTATTGTGATCAAAAAGATGAATGCAACTGTTTCTTGGGAAAAAGAAGATGTGTGTTTTTATTGGATTATCTTGAATATGGTGAAATATCCTTAAATTAAGCAAACAAATCACATGAAAAACGTGCGAGAGTAAAGAAT
>JAOUZG010044950.1:3367394-3381572 GCA_026289955.1 Argiope argentata | reverse complement strand
TTTTTTTAATGGATTATCTTGAATATGGTGAAATATCCATAAATTAATCAAACAAAGTTGTATTTCAAGGTTTTTTACTTCATCACGATGCAAACCCTGCACAGCCACTGGAGCTCGACAGGACAGCTTTTGGATGATTTCGGACGGGAGTTTTTCGGTTATCCACTGATTATCCCGGGGCTTAAAACGAGCGATTTTCACTTGTTTTCACGCATGGAGACCTGGATCATAAAACGACGATGACGGAGAAATATAAGTACAAGTCTGTGAATGGTTCAAGTCTCGGGAAGCAACATTCTTTGACGATGGAATTAACTAGTTAAGGTTTTGATACAATACTTGTTTTAATGTATACAGAGATTATAATGTGCTCTTCAAATGCGAATAATAATAAAAGTTTCTTTTCATTTGCATATTTTTTAATTTTAAGACTTCAGTTACTTTTTGAATAACCACTGTATTTGTTTTTCAAGCGATCAAATATCTTTATCTTTTTATACAAAGCCACATAAATAATAATCAAAAATAACTAAAAAAATGTTGTCAGGATATCAGAAAAGTGCAAAAAAAAAGATACCAGGAAATCCGAAAAGAAATTGGAAGAACGTCAATTTCGATGTGAAATAGAATATTTTGTTCTGTGATTTCAGCGTCTTTTTTTAAACCTAGAATTTACTATTTCTCATATTTCGATATAAACTTTAAGATATTTTTTAATGAATTTAATGAGCAGTGAGAGAGCTCGATTTTATTTCGGGTTCACGGGAATACTTTAGAACTTCTCAACAAAACTGTACTTAAGATTAAATTAACTCTATTGAACACCGCAGAGCCACATATTATTTCTATTTGTACGTTTCACATGACTGTTTTAATGGCTACAATATGTGTTTGGAAATACTTCTCAAAATACTTTTTAATAAACACTAATAGAAAACTGATATATAAGGCAATAGCTAGAATAAGAAACTGGAAATTCAATATATAGGGAAATAGCTAGAATAAGATACTGGAAACTCCGACATTTAGGACAATAGCTAGAATTAGAAACTGGAAACTTCGATATATAGAGCAATAGCTAAAATCAGATACTGGAAACTTCGATATATAGGGCAATAGCTAGAATAAGAAACTGGAAACTTCGATATATAGGGCAATAGCTAGAATAAGAAACTGGAAATTCAATATATAGAGCAATAGCTAAAATCAGATACTGGAAACTTCGATATATAGGGAAATAGCTAGAATCAGATACTGGAAACTTCGATATATAGGGCAATAGCTAGAATCAGATACTGGAAACTTCAATATATAGGGCAATAGCTAAAATCAGATACTGGAAACTTCGATATATAGGGCAATAGCTAGAATCAGATACTGGAAACTTCGATATGTAGGGCAATAGCTAGAATAATATACTGGAAATTTCTAGTACTAGAATCATAGTATTCAAATAAGATTTAAACTGGAAACTTGGAAAAATATCGATGACTTTAGTATAAATAGATCTCTCATTAAAAGTACCAAAAAAATAGTTTTTGAATTGTAAACAATATATATTGGTAAAAAGAGATATAGTTGCAGAATTTTTATGTGATTTTTGTCATTGAGATATTGGTTAATTCATTCTGAATACATTTGGCTTATCATTTTTTTAAAAAAAAGTAAGTAAAAAATTATTTAGATAATGTTTTTAATAATTTTTCTTAATTATGTGTAGCTCTTAAAAACCTCTTTTTGTAAGAATATGAAAGAAGCCTGCATTCTAAGGTCAAAGATGATATATTTTTTTTATTTGCATTGCGAAATAATCAAAACTTCACTAACAAAACATCAACACATGTCAAAGTAAAATAATAAATGAGTGAATTTTTTTAAATAATTGTGCTGTAATTTAAATAATATTTATTTAAATGAACCACACTAAGTTTGGGCACGTAACAAAAAAAAAAGATATCGCTAAATATTTTGATTGCTGGATAGAGTGTTAATTTTAAATAATATTCAATTACGAAGAAAGAATTCCAAGAAATACAATTCAAATATAGTTAAGAGCGAATACTCCATAAGGTAATTGAATTTTCTGTGAACTTATCATTGCTCATTTATTCTGATACAAAAGGATTAAAAAATATTGCATTGATTTCGCAATTTGAAACGATTTTAGTGTCATTTCTTATTTTTGTTAAATAGATGTGAATGCTCTATTAATCATATCAAAGAAAATATTTTGCTTTAGAATTTAACTGTCTTAACATGCATTAAAAATTATAAGGCTTTAAGTAATACATTAAAAATTATAAGGTACAACGTATTACTTAAAGCCTTACATAAGTACGTTAAAAATTATAAGGTTTTAAGTTAGGAGTAATAAGGCTTTTAAATGATGAAAAAAGCTCTGTAAATCCCCATTGTTTATATTTTGTTGAAACATACTTTAATCATAAAACTAACATTAAAAATTATTAAATTAAAGAATTTAACCTTAAAGCTGACACCAAAAAATATTAAATAAAAGTAATGCAAAAGTTTTAATGCGTTTAATACATAATTTGGTTTTGGTTTAATTCTAAGTTCAGTAGAAGCAAAATCCACCAAAATTACACACACTTCTCAGTTATACTGTTTCTTATTTCATTTAGACTTGTGTATATTAAAAGGTGATTTTCTGATATATTTTTTTGTAATTTTGTATATTATTCGAGCATTATGTTCGCAAGATATTAAGCGCAAGTGTCATATTTAATTAATTTCTATTCTTAAATTTCTATTTTGGGCTCTGTGTTAATGATTAATGGAGATATGCGAAGTCGTGTCATGGTAATTGTTCTCAAAGCTGGTATTTTAATTAGAAATTTATATGAAAAAAAATGCATCCACCAAAGACAGAAGTATCAACTAATAACAAAACAAAATACCAATACGTTTTGTATTTTTCACGATCTAGAATAAAATGCATCTAATTTGAGACCGATTTGATTTTCAAGAATACCTTTGACTGATTGGAACATTCTGAAATACCGTTTTTACTTATTTACTGTTAACTATTGTTCATACTTATTCAGCATTTAGAATCGCAACAATATCTATTTTTAAACAATTTTGAGTTGTATCCGAGAGAAGAACAACACTTCCAGATTCTGAAGGTCACCATAGATTGAAAACAAAATTTAGTTTATAGGTTTAGATTAAAATGTATTTTAATTCTTACATCTTAAGCTGAATCAATCCTATCCTAATATCATATCACTAATCTTCTTATTTTAGTTACATGGAAATAGATTATTATTTAATTCATAAATGTATTTTTTTCTAAATTTGACTAACCAAGGATTTCTTTCCTAAAAATTTTCGAACTCTACAGCAATGGGAATCAAGTAATTTTTACGACATTTAAACTTTCTCAACATTTGTTTCAGTATTAACATTTCCTCATCATACTACAGAATTCTTACAATAATTTTCTCTTTGAAATAACCATAAAAGGAACACTTATGGATAGAATATTACCATACCTGGCAATAATTTACAGCAGAACACAGAATTTTGTTTTCCTCAAACAGTAAGCTCTAAAAGTCAACACTAACGGTTAATGTCGCGGTATTCAATACTGTTAAACGACATAAGATATCGATTTAAAGCACTTATTAATCGCTTCTAAAATTAGCAGGTGGGATTATGGAGAATCATAAGGGGAATAATTTACAACAAAAGGAATGGAAAGCAGAAGTATGCAATTACACCTTATAAATCATTTGAACTTTCGGCTATAAAATTGAACCTTCTCTTAAGGATATCACTATTAAGAATTGTTGATGTTTATAGCTATACAGCATCATATATTTTCTCGTTAAGTGTTATTATAAATAAGATATGATATTTACTTCCCGTGGATACCTTCTCATGTGGATCTACTGGGTAACGAAATAGCAGACATGCTTGAAAAGAAAGGAAGCATCCAAGCGACTTCATCTGCTGAGCTGACATGCTTAAAACTTTGCTCTAAGGTGTAATCCCTAAATAAGAATTGGATGGTACACCATACTCATGATTGGCATATGGCCCATAAGCTGGGTCAGGCCGGCTTTCTGACACAGAGGTAGCGCGTCTTCCTCGTGTTCTGTAAGTCCCGAGTTCGAGTCTTGGTTGTTCTGTGTGCTATCTTTGAGATGTGTGAATGTGCTCCCCGTAAAAAGGGGCCGAACAAGCGTGTGGGTGTGTGTTTCAGCCTCATATGAGCTAGAAGTCAGACTTCTGCCCTCGGGTGCTTAGGGGTACACACCCTCAGAATCTACTGCACCCCTCCTTCCGAGGTAAATAGCGGACACGACATCATCATCATCAAGCTGGGTCAGACCTTAATTCTCCATTGTGATAGAAAAACAAACACTTGCGTGTCATGCTTTGCCTGTGGCTATCTTAATCATCTTTTATTTTCTTTGAGTGAAATCTCTTACCCTCTTTGTCCGAAATGCCGCCATTATCAGGCCTCTGCTGAACATATTCTAGAATGTTTAGAACTTTTTGGGGGGGAGAAATTTATTCTTCTCCTTTCCTCATCATTGAATTTCTTCTTGTCAAGGAATTTTGGATTTGATCTGACTAAGTCAGGTTATGGATATTAGCAACAGCAACAACAAATAAGATAACAATGTACGGCATGCTTTGCAAAACGATTGTAAGAAGAGACGAATAAGCAGAAGGCCAATGATATTATACGATTTAAGGAAAGGAAAGTGATAGTAAAGTTCGAAGACAAGAACTTATTATCTGTTCACCTGTCGGGAAAGGAAGATTGTTTCTGTAGAAACTGATGAGACTATTGCAGTAGCAATAGAGGATGCATCAACGGAGAATGATATACTGTAAATGAAGCATAATTGCTCTTGACGTCGAAAGGATTTGCTATTAAGTATGTAATAAAAAATTGGTAGCTCTTTGCTACTATATTATCCACACAAATCAAATTTTTCAACAATTTGAATCCAACGAGCCGGCTGTAAAAGAAGCGGAATGATAGAGATGGGCAAACCTCGTCTAAGGAACAAGCGAGGCCACTTTTACGTAAATGGGAATATCTACACCAATAATTGCAAGGTGTGGTCCAAACGAATCTCTTAAATGACTCGGCCAATTCCCCGGCATTTTTAAAAGTTAACGTTTGGTGGCATGATAGATAGTGCCTTAGTGACAAAATTGTTCTTTGGGCAGCAAGTCGGCTGTTGGAACATTGATCTCTTCTCGTATAGGCGAAATTAAAACATTTTCGGATACTTGATGAGTCAAATAGTTGCTTAAATAACATTTCACTGATGACTAGATTATATATCTTCTCTCCTGGTCACCAGATCTCCACTTATATATGATTTCAGGTCGTGGGACTGCATCAGAGAAGTTGTTTATGGTAAAAAACGTAAGCATTTTGATGGGACTGAAATGCACCGATACGCTTACCATTTCTCTTCATTGACTAAAAACTATTATTGAAAACGGAACAATGAGATTAAAATTGTTTTCTGAAAATGGTGGATGTCACATCGGATATGGTTTGTAGCATGCTTCAGAACGAAAAAAAAGTGCTTTGAACCAATTGTCTAATTTCATATAATAATGCCATCACCAACTTGTAAGTTTTTTTGGATAGTAAAATCTCATGACCTTTTATCAAGTTGCTACCAAGTTTGAGAACATTTTGTCTCATAATTTTTCTTTTAAATCATTTCAAAATAGAATTTTAATTTTAAAGACCCTGTATATTTTCTCAAATTACTTTACTAAATTAAACATAAAAGTGTACAATGTTATATACATATAGTAATTAGTTACTTGGTTATTATTGATAAAAATGATTTTTAAAAAGAAATATTATATAAGCAATGGAATTACAAGGAAAAAAACACATTTTAATTTCTGACATACCCAGACATCTTGCTTTTCCAAGCCTCTCGGAGTCCAATTTGTGTTGTTTTAGCCATTCAGTGAATAGCGTGAAACTCTCATTTACAAAATGAATGCTCGCTTAACTATATTTTCGTAAAATTCAGTAATAGAACATGTATAGGTTCTGAATACTTTTCCACTGGGCTCTTTCTACCTCCCGTAATACTGCGATGAACGTATAGCCAGAATTTCTGGTTTTTCGAAAGAATTTTATTAAAGCCTCTAAAAAATAGCACTTTTCTGAATAATGGAACAAAAGATTGAAGTTATTCACAGCGAAAGAACTTCATATATCTTATAAAAAATTCAATTGATTATTTTATAATTAATAATAAACTATAATTATTCACCTAATGCCAGATTTAATATGCAGGTTCGAAAAAGGTTTGATTTTGGAGTTTTTCAAAGGTATCAACCTAAAAACAGCAATAGGTAATAATCAAATTTAATTTTAATTTCTGTTTAGTAATGCAAATGAATTATATGGAGGCTTTTACTAAAAAAAAGCTCATATTGTATAGTATTACAAGGTTTTACTCGATACTTCGTACGTCTGGAACTAACCTCAAAACCATTTATTTACAGTGTGTACTTGAAATAAAGCAAAATAGCAAATCAAGTCAGGTGTATTTCATTTATGAATCGAGACTGAGATAGATACACCCTTATTGCACATATAGTTTTTAAACTTTTAATTAAAAGCAATATACAGTTGTCAACAATTACAACACACTGCATGTGCATGAATTCCCAACGCCAATTGGGACAAACGCGAATGTGTAAATTTCTTACTCCAGTTGGGGTAACACAGTACAGCTATTTTTTTTATTTTCTTTATTCTATTTTATTTTAATTCAAAAGTACTTCAAAATGAATTCTAAAAATTGATTAATTAACGACTTTTAAACTTAAGTGCATCAAACACAAAGAAAATAAACTAAAAATATCATTGAAATAATCAGTCGAAAACATGTTAAGCCTAACCTCATTAACGTGGGGGAAATAACTGAAGTCTTGCTCTTTGTGTGTTGGGGAAAGGAAGACTTTTGGAGGGGAAGTTAGTTTTTAATTAATAAGAAATTAATCACTCAATTAACGGGAATATATAGTAGCCTATGTCTTATTCTGGAATATAATCTATCTCTGTGTTAAATTTCGTTCAGCTGCTCTGGCTTTATTGACTAACACTATCAATCCATCTAAACTTTCACATTTATAATAGTAGAATAGATTATTATTAAAAGTTTATAAAGAAACTTCGGTTGATTAATTACATTTTTACCTTTTCAATCAACTTTTGCTTGAATAAAATATTGAAACAAGTAAAAGTGGTTCTTTCAAAGACGATGCCATGTAAAAGTAAGATTTATTTATCCAATAGAGAATGAAATCTGATCTATGGGTTGTACCTGTATATAGCCATTAGAGAAGAAAGCGTTAAAGAAACCTTTTTTTTAAATCTACAATAATTTCTACCACAATGAATTCACCGGAATAAATAAATAATAAAATTAATGATAGGTGGCAAATTAATCTTATTACATTTTCAATCTTTATTTCGCTTTCCTAAATTTATTTTATTTTGATTCGGAATACAAGAATCATTAGAAAAAGGATGATCAATAATAAAGGAATATTTATGAAAAGAATGTATTTAATATCATAAGCAAGAAATTGCACAGATCAAATGTTAATGATGGATTTCGAATAAATATAAAATCAATTACCGTTGATTTCATCAAAGAAAAGAATAAACTATACTGAATTTTTAATGCTTATTTGAAACTAATTTCAATGATCAATCACAAAAACTGTATTCAATTTCGATCTCATGGTACCATATATTGTAGAAAATAAATTGAAATCGATTCTTCAAAGCAATAAAATAATAAGTCTTTATCTTGTTTCTGTGTGCTTTAGTTAGGATGGCATCTCCCGAGAAAAGAGATTTTTAAAGTTTGCTCTCCTGAAAAATTAACTATGTGAAAACACATCGAAATGAATTGGTTAATCTTCACAAACAGCTTCGAATGATAATCTATATATTTTTAACGAAAAGAAATGAAATTTGTTTTTTGTTTATTAAAAAAAAGATATAAAAACTAATAACTTGAACATTAAAAATTTAAAAATAAAGCTAAAATAATTTTCTTGTTTTATAATTGAGTTAATGGTTATTTCATTTATTAAAAAAGTTGATTTTTGAAGGTATTAAAGCTTTGCAAGCGAAAAGGAGATACAAATGCGAAATGTATTTATGGAACTTTAAGATTTTCCTTGGAATGCCTTAGTTTTTCTGTAATTTCAAGAAAATTAAATAAATGAAAAAATTATTTATGCCGAAACTAATTTCAAATGATGTATTTCTCTTTTGAATATTATTTCTGAAGAAGTTTTAGATGTTTCGTCTGAATTGTTGCAATGACTATTAGTACCAAACTAGAATATAGTAAAATTAATCATTTTGGAAAGAAGAAATATCAATAATGATAAGAAAACGGAAGCCTAAAAATGTAGCTGTCAAATGGATAGTTATCGTATTTAATTTATGTGCTCTGTTTGATATCTGCTGGATTCCAAACTTTCGCAGAAATAAAAACAAATCCGTTCTGCTTTTTTCCAATATCTTAATCTTTTTATATTACTTTTACAACGGAATTATTTATTTTATGGGTGACTCTTTAAGCAGTGGAAACCTAGCAATGATAATTATATGTTCTTTTCATCGTTGGATTCTATGTTATCGTGTGAAAGCAATGAGAAAGCTTTGTGTAAGAGTTTTTAATTCATCCAAAAACTACGATTCTTCTTTTGAAACTTGTAGAAGCATTTGGATTCGTTTGGAAATCGCCCTCATAGTTTTTCTGGATATTATTTTTAGTGGAAATTTTATATGCGCCGTACTTTATCGTTTCTCTTTAATGGTGGCATCAAGTTCAAACCTTTCGAGATTGAATATGATTCTTTTCATGTTCATAGAAAATACATTTTTCATACAACCCTTCATCGCATTTGCTGTGTACTATATGCTGATATGTAACCACATATACAGGATGCTGCTAAAATTAGAAAATTCCTTAATTCTGAATGGCAACACTGATTACAATCGAATTCTGAAATTCTACATATCGCTTAGAAGTCTAGTTACCAGCAGCGATGACTTATTGTCCTTTTCAATGATGGTTTTTTGTCTTTTTAATGGAAATCTCATGTACTTCAGTATAATCAGTTTGATCCATCCTGCTTTGATTGGAAATTATATTGACGATTGTATCATATGGACGCTGTTTGTGCTAATTTGCAGTGCTTTCATATTTATGGTTATAAACGCTTCATTATTAAATGAAACAAATTCGAAAATCGGAAGCAAAGCTCGTGCGTTTTGGGCAATCGAAAACAGTTCAAGGCCTGCCCAAAGTGGTTTTGTTTCTGTTTCGGAAATGGAACTATCGATGACTGCCTGGAAAATGACAAGCATAAAACGGAGCTACATATTTCTCACGTTTGGAACTATCCTTACATATATCCTTCTTTTTGAAAATCTTTTTTACATTTAGATAATAATTTTCATGACAATTTTTCGGAGAATAATTTTATTTGAAAAAAGGATATCCATTTTCTGTCAATGAGGAATTGAAATTTTAGTTCAAGTGAGAAGTCGTATAGTTTCCATTCTGAGTTATTTCAGTGTTTTTAAAAATCATTAAATAGCAATCTGTTATTTCAGAAACAAGGAATGTTGCAAACGATAAATTAAAAAAATGTATTAAAGAAAAACATTTGGAGTCAGATTTAAGAGTAAAAAATAACAGGGTTAATAATTATTCATTATATTTATTCGCAAATTAACGCAAATGCATTAATCTATAGACATATGATACATTAGCTTTTACCCGCGACTTCGTACGCGTGGAAATTTTGATATATATATTTGAGAACTAACAGTCTAATCATAATGTAAAATGTTAGCTCATTAAATTTAAGGACTCTGAGAATAACAAGAACAGCGTAAGAAAAAATGAATACATGTGTTCTTAATAGCTTCACTGCTACAGAGTAATGCTTTTCTTAAGAAGAAATTGGAAAGAATAAATACACTTACTCGGTTCAACTGTTTTTATTATAAGAAGAAAACGATTTAAGAATTAAAAAAAAAAACAGTTGAACTTTTCAATGGTGAAAACGTCTTTCTGCCAGGATAATAAATCACAAAGAATTCCATTAGAATAGTAAGATAATATTAAAATGAACACCGGACATAGAAAAATAAAAAACTATTTAAAAAGATCAAGCAGATGTTTTCAGATTTTATTTTTATTTTTGGTGGAAGATTTAGTTTTTAATTAATAAAAAATTAACCACTCCATTAACCGGAATAAAAATTAGCCTATGTTCTTCTGTCGACTATAATCTATCCCTGTGCTAAATTTCATCCAGTTTCTTTCAGCCGTTCTGGCGTGATTGAACCCCATCATCCATCCATTCATACAAACTTTCAGATTTATAATAGTAGTATAGATTGCTCTGAAAATGTCTGTAACTGGATAAACAATTTCATAACAAACGCCATGATTATTAAAGTGATAGAACTAGAATATAAAAAAGAAAAGAGAAAAAAGAGAATGTGTGAATGAAAAATATTAAAAAAAGAACTAAAAATTTGAAGAGCATAGATTTCTGTATTGCTTAATGATGAAGAATATAATGCAGAAGTCTGCAATTAAAATGCAATATTCTAATTTTAAATTTCAATTCAATCTACAACTTTGAAAATATTTCAAAGAATTTCGAAGACCAATAAGATTAATTAAGAGTTAAATTAGTTATGATAATAATAATCATAACTAATTTAACTCTTGCCTAAAGAGATTTGGTTTCTGTTTCGGAAATTTAATAATCTTAATGGGTGGTTAGATTTAGACTTTTACTAATCTTAATGGGTGGTTAGATTTAGACTTTTACTAATCTTAATGGGTGATTAGATTTAGACTTTTACTAATCTTATTGGGTGATTAGATTGAGACTTTTACTAATCTTATTGGGTGATTAGAATTAAGACCAATGTAAGGTTTCAACGTTACACTCGAGGTATGTCCATCAGATGATAAACCGATAACTTGAAAAAGGACACTCTTTTTTATGGCGGAAGAAAGGATTCCACCTCACTGACAAGTTTTAGAAATATTTGACTTTTTTCATAGGAATACTATTGAAATTGTATCATCAAATATAGTGAATAAATATTATTACAATTAGGTGACTACAGTAATAACTATTACATATTATAAATAACATAAGGCTACAGCCAAAGCCACAACAAACTTCGTAACAATAGATTGCCCGTGCTCCAACTTTAGACTATCCTAATATCCTATTTTAACATCATTTTAAATTGTCAAAAAATGTTAGAATAAGGCCATACTACACTGAAAATTTGTTAAAACATTTATTATGGTTACATAATCAAAAGGAGTGAAAAAAAGTTAAAACCAATTATTCCCATTCAATAAATATGAAAAAATATATATGCTTTAAATAAAAAAAAAAGAGTGTCACCAGATCAAAGAACCCCAATTTTCTTATGAAAATTTGGAACACGCCATGTTATCTAGGCACTGTAAAGAAATAAAAATATTTGTTAGTTTTGAATAAAACATGTTGTTTATGAACTGAAACATTAGTTTTAGTAAAATGGGTTTGAAATATATAAATATCTGCTGACTTTTAAGATAATAATTTAGCAATTTTTCTTTGGAAACTGTTACATGCAAAAATAAAGGCTATTTGAAGTTTTTAGATTTTTTTTTAAATAAGTTTTTCTTTAAAGTTTTTCATAATAAGAGCATCGAAAGCCTGCATAAAAAATTATTTAATATTGTTTTGAAGCAGATGTATTCAATGGCAATACCTGAAGCTATGAAAGTCTTGATTTAAAAAAAAGTGAACACATTGTATAGAAAGAAAATTAGTATCTCTGAACATTAATTACCGTGAAATTGAAAGAGATGTCATTATAATTTTTGTGAAATAATTGCCACACACACACATACTATTTTATATTTTTTTATATATATATATATATATATATATATATATATAAAAATATATATAAATGTATATATATATATAACCCTTATTCCTCAATTTTAAATTTTCTTTACAACATTTGTATTTCGAAAATGATATCAAAAACACTACAGCACTGTATATCCTTTATAGAAAATCATCGTTATATAATCTTACCATCATAACAATTAAAACAATTTCGACAATTTTTATTTCATACTAATCGCCTCAGGAGACTAACTAGTTCGTCAGGAGTATTGGTTATATTTATTTCTAGATAAATATTTAGATATGACTTTATGTCTATGATTTCTTCAAATCATTTGACATTAAAGTCGTATTGATTTTAATTGTCTTATTTTAGATCTATTTCTTTTGTAGACGAATCTTTTAATTGGAAACCAGTTCCCTAAAATCATAATAGAAGCAATATTATTTATTTATCAAATTGTAAAAAAGAAGCAGTACCTCAAGCCGGCTCTTGATTGGCCAATTTTTGTTTCTGAATTTCAAATACATCTCTTAAATTTTTTTGCCTCGGCTTGAAAGGCAAACCTCCGAAAGCAGGAAAAGACTTTGGAATAACCTGAGAAAAAAAAATCAGACCGTATGTATGAGATTTGTTTCAACATAACATTGCTGTAATAAATTGATCATAATTTTTAATTATTGTTTTACATAAATATGATATCAAAAACAGATTATATATATATATATATATATATGGGAATTAATAGTGAGAACTCTAAATAATCTCCAATTAACCAAGATAAATTATTTTTAAATGTTTTCGAAACTGATGAAAATAGAACTCCAAATATCGATTTCATTAATTCCTAATTGTTGTAAAAGGTGGAGAAACCAGTCATTTCAATTCATACGCCATCTGTTAGTGACGTCAGAGTATCGGCTTTGCGACTTAAGGAACTTCTCTCTTCGGAAAAGAGGTCATTCGTCATTTGGAATGTGAAAGGGCGAGGTTCGGTTATTTTTTTCTCCTTTAAATGGATGCACTAGGCCTAAAATTAGGGCTATTAGTGTCCTCACCTTTAATCGAAACAATGCTCTGCTATCTTTTTAAAGTAAAATCTTTTTCTTTTCTCTTTTGTAAATAAGTTAAATGTTGGGATTTTCGTTTAGTGTTCATTAGTGTTTTGGCTAAATAAATTAATCGTTTGTTGAAACTTGTCTTTTTCTATTTTCATCATTTACTTAGGAACCCCTAGACACCTTTCATATATATATAATACTTTTGACGGGAAAGCAGTTTGGAGAGTCGTGGCGGAAAATCATCAAATAAACACTTATTCTCTTTTTATTTTCGTTTTATTCCAACAGGACAGCACAAGAAAGCAATCAGACATGAAAAAAGAGACGAGACATTTCTCTCCGGTCTTATATACTGTGGCCAGAATATATAATGATATGAATTCTGTTACATTTGCCCTTGAGAAGAGAAACAGGATTATTTCAAAACAATCTATTTTATATAAGTGATTTATTATTCATCGAAGGAATCCTCTAATATTTGCACCAGTGATTTATTATCCATGCACTCGACATGTGGACTCAATTACGCATTGTCTTTATTATACTTCAATTGATTTATTAAATGGGAAATGTGGAATGCATCAGGAAATAACATTTTAGAAGGAAGTCACTATGGCTAAATTAAGACAAAACATTGAGAACTAATTACATTTAAAATTAGAGATTAAAATATATAATTTCAATTGGTAATATTAGTGTCAATAAAAAAACTATCTAGCCGAGCATCGAATTATCATAATCGACATCATCATTTAAAGATGTCCCTGATTAGTTTAATAAATCGTCATTCGCAAACCAAATGGTTCCGATTCGAATGTGGACGTAAATTAAAAGACATTAAACATAGTAAATATAAGTGAAATAATGGCTTATCGTTGTGATAAATAGTGAAATGTAATTTTTCATATTTAAATAAGAAATAATAACTTTTAATTAATTTTAGAAACTTTTGAAGCATTTGGAAAATAATTTGGTGAATTCCCAGAGAAACTACATTATACAACATCAGAAAGTAATATTGATAAATATAACAGAAGTTATACGTTTTACAATGTTTCAATATTGTAAAACAATGTAATATACTGTTTACAATAATATAATATTGTAAAACAATTCAATATT
>JAOUZG010044950.1:3346438-3367384 GCA_026289955.1 Argiope argentata | reverse complement strand
TGTTTACAATAATATAATATTGTAAAACAATTCAATATTGTAAAACATTCAAAATTGTATAAAATACAACGTTGAATGCTACTTATGTATCAGGATGATGGTAATTTATGTATGCCACCTCTGTTTGACTCTTGATCTTATGACCTAGAGAAAGATTTCCCTCTTAATTTTAAAGGATAAACATTGTAAAGGCAGAAAGATAAACATATTTTGGGACTCCCATGTAATTTTTTTCTTTTATTTCTCCGAGAGTCGGTATTTACTCTGGAAAGAAAGATTGATGCAAATATTTATGACTTTCAAACATACATGAATCTACAATTTAATAAATGATATTTTGAAATGTCATAATTCTAAGCCATTTTGTCTCTAAATTATATTTTGTATACGATTCTTTTCTTATGAATAAGATTTTTGATTTTTATATTACTTTCTGCTTTCACTTGTAACTGACTGGCCAATGATACATCTATATTGCAAGTATGAATCAGCCGTTATACATTCGTTAAAAAAGATACTGGCCTGAAACTTTCAGTATACATATACTATCGACCTTCTCACTGACCTACTCTGATATAGGCCCCATCGAAGGTTCAATAAAGAATAAGACAAAGCAAAGTCAATAAAAAGACCTAATGTTAAACTAATAAACTAAAGATTATCACTGACAGCCTAGAAGGATCCGCTATTCTGTTAATAATATAAATTCACGGACTGTAAGGGGAAAAATAAAGCAAAAGCCAAAACAACAAAAAGTTTAGAAAAGATAAATTCTAAAAGAATTTTTAACTATTGACATTTTATATAAAAACAATTCATTTTCTCCTTTATGTTTTTTTAATACTAGGTGTAGATCGTAGGTAAGATATATTGTAAGTTTTTTTAAAAAAATATGTTAAAATATTAAAAACTAAAATTTTTAAAAATGTGTAATAAACGTAAAACTCAGTAGAATTAAGATTAGCAGTCTCAATATAATTATCAATTTAAATATGAAGCTAATAATAATAAAAAAGATTACAATGAAATCTGCTATGCATATTTCAATGTATCATGTCAGAACATCATTTTTTGAACGTCCAGGCACCACGTGCTCGTGCAAGTTAAATTATATTTTTAATTCATTTTAATTAATTCATTGAATTATTAGTTTTAGTATTGCAAGAGATCCAAAAAAAAAAAAAAAACTTCGTCTCGCATTTATTGTTTGAAAAAATATCACGTTTCTTATCTATTGCATTTCTTATATAAGGCGCTCAAAATAACATTTCTCTAGGTTTTATTCGCTGTAGTATCTTATTTTTTAAAATCGGAGCTTTTGTAAATGCGATGGCAACGCGTTATTAAAATCTGATTTTTTTTTCAGATGCTCGTGCAGATGATAAAATTTCAATTTTTCGCCTACGGATTTTTGTTGACGCTCATTCCCAAAATAACATGTTCTGACATGATAAAAAATTAATAAGGGAAATCGGCCAAATGTACTATACCCACTACCCTCCTTAAACACAGTTTAAGAGAATACACAATAAAATATATTTTGCACTTTAGTTTTATTGAAAATTTATATTTTAAGAACACAATAAATTGAATTGGGAATGAAATAATGATTATTTTTTGTCTTAGCAAAAGTTGCAATATCATATCTAATGAATTTCTAAGGACTATTTAAAAATATTAATAAAAAATTTAATTGGATAATCGGAATTCGACCCTTAAAATAAGAAAATAATATCACTTTTGATTACAAGTTATACGAGGAAATTATACCCTTAACATGTAAATTCAACCGATATGTAACAAATTGACAGCGTTATACTGAATCCTTCTAATATATCTACAATCTGCATGGATTCTAGTTTCTCAATTCTTCTCGACTTTCTTTATTTACTTCAGCAAAGAGAGCGAACAAATTCTATGCATTGAACTATCTGAAGTCGTTCAATATTTTTTTTCCTTCAGCTTATGCTGATTTAGATTTTTTAAAAAGGACAATTTTGGTCTTTTTACTTATAAACATTATTTAACGTTATAAAATAGATTACACGCATAGAATTGAATAAATTGAACAAATTTCAAGTCATATTTTATAAATATTTACAAGATTAAAATATAAGATTCCAAAATTTCGGTGAATTTTATTAACAAATTTAAATTACTACAATTTTTTTTAAAGTCTTCACTGTTTTTAGAAATAACCGTTTCAATGAATCTTACCTCCTTCATCTTTTTCTCAATATGAATTTCTGACGAGTCTGGCTTTCCAATTGTAGATGCAAGCACTTTTTCAATATCCAAGTGCTGAGTTTCTGCTTTTATAAAGGACTTTGAAGTATTCTTTTTCAACTCTTTAGTACACGAATCTAGAAAATTAAACACAATTTCAGTCCAGTTTAAAACTTTTAAACAATAAAATATTTTTATTTCATAAAAATGGCAACAATTATAGTTGTTGAAATAATATATTAACAGCACAATCAATGAAATAACGAATAAGTTTTTGTAAAAAAAAATTAAATTCTTGTTTTCTGACGCATAATTTAGAACAAATAAAAATATAGGCTTTAAAAAATTTGAACAGCTCCTTTTGTTTCAGATAATACCTGTTAATCGATTATTGGTATTAATACGAAGCACATCTTGTGGTTTTTCAGGTATTTTCCTAAGATTAAAAAAAAGACAAGAGTACAGATAGCTAATTCTAATAGGTAGAAATAATTCTTTCGAAATATATTCATTTCCCGTTTTCTAACAGGTTTTTTTTTGTAAACTTGTTGTTGCTTCTTACGGCATTTACCATGGACACGCTCGCTGAGGTGATCAGCGATTTAAGCCTACTCATCGTCTCTTGTTTGTAACAGAGCCAACTAAGGCCAAGAGTACGACTTTTGCTATTCACTCATCACATTCTTTTGCACAGCCCTTTTGTACAGTGGTTGCACATCCACACACACACCTTGCAGACAGCACACAGAAGAACACCAGAATTCAAACCCAGGAAGCCCAGATCATGGGGGACACGTACTACTTCTATGCCAGAACTCTGGCTTTAATATATCATACTATAATACGAGGAATGGTTGTCAAGTCGAAAATCGCCCCAGATTTAATAAACTCCTGTAAACTTGGGGATCTGGGGTTTTTGGCCACGAGGAATCGATTGGCGCCGGTTTTGAAGCGCTACGATTAAGCAGTTCGGAGTTACAGATAGGATATTTTCAAACTTTATTAGTTCGCCATAATGGCTACTTAAATTTTCAAGTGGTAACGTGCTGCCATCTATAGCCAATATGCCATCTATATCAATATTCATATATATATATATTCATTTCATGCAGACACGTGATGAAAATTGCATTTTTATATGTTTAATGCGCAATAATAATTCATTTTTTTAAATTTGAGTTTTTGTCAATCTGATGGCAACATATTAATAAGATAATTTTTTCCCTTTTACTCGTAACGCATGCTTCGAGCTTAAGTTTTATAACTTTGTTTAGAATAGTTTACAATGGTTCACTTTGACTGGTTATCTTTTCACCAATGGTTTCACAAATTTTCTTACGGCATGTATTGTTTTGATAAATCACAATTGAAAATTTAAATATTCGAGTTAGCTTCGGTACCTGTTTTCTCCGAGCGGAGCTCGGTCACCCGCTGGTAATAAGTAAAGCTATGATAGCTAGTTCGAAAATAGAAGAATTTGATGCAGATGAGACGTAACAAGATTTATTTTAAAGGCCATGAGTCATGAAACGAAATATTATAGTTTGAAAAACATCAGAATTTTATTTATTTTATGAAGCCAGTCTGTACTAAATTCAATGAATTGATTCATCATTTACATTTCCTACTGTCACAGAGTTATTGTAAAACATCCATAGTACACACAAGTATACTTGAATGCCACAGATTGAACTCCTATCTGATAAGATGATTTCCTTTTGAAGCGTATTATAGATGGAATTTTGATTGCTCAAAATAATTTAAATAACGCTCCAGAAATATTTTCGATGTTTCATGCTAAATAATTTGCTTCAATTAAGAAACTTATAAAAATTAAAGTTGACGTTATAATTTTCTTTGAAGAAGTTCCAGGTCAAGAACCGTTTTGGCTATTTTTGTTTATTCCATTTCTATTGTTTTACGTCAAGCATGCTATAATTTTTGTCGAATCTTGTGTGAATGCCAGTAAGTAACATTTTACCTTGTTGCATCAAAATTTTACCATTAAATGTATATTTAATCAAAAGATAAATAGAGATCATTAATATATATAATCCAGAATAGTAATTCAGACAGTCAAAGGGGAAATATATTTTTCAATGATATGAAAGATAATGATGATAATCTCGTGTCCGCTTTACAACGGTAGGAGTGGATGAGGGGAACGGTTTGAGGACACCCGACCGTTGAGCGCCCGAGGGTAGAAGTCTGACTTCCAGCTCATACGAGAATGACACACACACACACATTCGCTTTCAAAGCCCCTTTTTACATGAGGCACATTCACACAACTCTCAGATAGTACATAGAAGAACAACCATGCCCTAAACGGGACTCTAACCCGGGACACCCAGAACACGAGGAAGACGCACATCTCTGCCAGGACGTCGGCAATGTGAAAGATAAGGAAGGGATTTCCTTCCTTCTGAAGCTCTGCTGTTTTTCTTAATCTCCTTAAGAGATTCTAAAATTTCCTTTTATTTCAGCCTCAAGGGTGAAACAATGAAAAAAAAATATATTTTATGATTAGAAATATTTCTATATTAAATTAAGTATATAATCTAATTTATATCAATTTCCCGTTTTAAAGCAACTTGAGAGGTATAAAGAATCTTGTAATTTTGATTTGTGATCAAATAGAGAGAATAGTGCAATTCGGTAGCCATTACCTTTCAAGTATCCATGTCATAAAATAAGAAGAGAATCATCGATTTCAGATTTAAAGTGATCCAGTGTAGATATTTAATAATGAAAATTGAATTTTGGTCTTTTTCCTCTCTAATAAAGTTTCGAAATCAAGCCTGCACAGAATATTGCGAAATGTTTCTGACGAATATCTACATATTGTATAGTAAAAACAGAATATTATGAAATGTTGCAGGTGGATATCTACATATTGTATAGCAATAACAGAATATTGTGAAATCTTGCAGATGTTTAACTACATATCGTATAGAAATAACAGAATATTATGAAATATTGCAGGCGGATATCTACATATTGAAAAGCAATAACAGAATATTATCAAATGTTGCAAGCGGATATCTACATATTATATAGCAATAACAGAATATTGTGAAATCTTGCAGATATATAACTACATATTGTATAGAAATAGAATATTGTGAAATCTTGCAGATGTATAACTACATATTGTATAGCAATACAATATTATGAAATGTTGCAGGAGGATATCAACATATTGTATAGCAATAACAGAATATTATGAAATGTTGCAAGCGGATATCTATCTATTGTATAGCAATAACAGAATATTGTGATATCTTGCAGATGTATAACTACATATTGTATAGCAATAACAGAATATTGTGAAATATTGCAGATGTATAACTAAATATTGTATAGCAATAACAGAATATTATGAAATGTTGCAGGTAGATATCTTACATATTGTATAGCAATCCCAGAATATTGTGAAATGTTGCAGATGGATATTTACATATTGTATACCAATAACAGAATATTGTGAAATATGGTAGATGGATAACTACATATTGTGTAGCAATTCCAGAAACTTGCTTCCAGGTAATTGTTACCCTTACTACATTTAGTGAGTATAAATTAATTAATTAAATGATTTTTTTTAAAAAAATATAGTTTCTAATGTTAGGCAAATGTTTTGAATTTAGGTTTTCAAACAAGATGTTAAAAATGCATTGAATATATTTTAAATCTTTTTATCAAAATATGTCTCGATGGAAAGCTAATTTTAAAATGGTATCTTTAAATCGTGTTACCAAACACATACCTGCTGGGTGGAATTCCAAATTATCAGGTTTTGATTCCTTCTGTAAGTCGTCAAATATGTCAGATTTTATAGAAGTACTTCTCACTCTGTCTGCTAGGCGTATACCACCAAAAGCAGCGACACGGCTGGCCTAGTTAAAAAAATTAAAAAATTGGACAAGAAAAGAACAATCAATGAAAATATACTAAAATAGCGTATATAAATATAATGATATAAATTTTAAAAGATAAAATTCGTTATTATTATAATTTTTAGTTTATTTTTACAATGTTATAACTATAAATACATTCAAGAGACTGAATTAACAATTTTAAGGATTTTAGTTAAAATATGTTTTTTCTCCCAATGTTTTGATGCTAAAGTTTATTTCTTTCAGCGTCGATTACGATAGATAATAGAATATTTATTTATGGTATAAGAATTAGATCATTTTCAGGTTATAAAAGTAATTTTCTTTTTCAACTAGTTTTAATTTATCCATGCTAAAGATTTTATTAGGATAACGTATGATAATTATTGTTCCAAACGCACTTAAAAATTATTTGTTAATTTTATAAATATTATGATTTTGGATTTTAAGATTGTGATTGTTATAAGAAAATTATAATGGCATTTAGATAAATATTTAATGACACATATATGCATATTTTCCTTTGAATGGTGCTAAAAATCAAATTTCAATTTTGAATTTATAAAGGTTTGCAGCTATCAAGCAATTTTAGAAAATTATTTTAATATGACGATAGGTTAATTTGTCTAATTTAAATTATCGTCAATAATAAATGAGTTATGAGACAATGAAATGTTCAATTATTTCTCTTTTTCTACCTCTTTTAATTGCGTGGTCCATCAAGTGGCAAAACTTGAGACTTTTAATTTCCCTTTAATATATATCGATCTTTCAAACCAAATTTTAAATTATATACTTTATAAGAGATTAGAAAATAAGATAAAAAGGGTTAAAACGTTTTCTATACATATGTATACATGACATCTAAATAAAGAAAATAAAATACAAAAACAATTTATAAACGTAAAAAATGTACAAAAAATTATGGAAAGAATTTCTTTCTTTTTCGCTCATATGCTATATTTTCAAAGATAATCAAAATACAATCTCAAGCAAAGTACAAAGTACAATCAATTGGAAGGCAGAAATGCCCATGGACAATATTTTCGAGATACTGACCTTGACGAACTCTATACAATGATATTCTTTCAAAAACTTCTCTTTTTGAAAGAATATCATTGAAAGAATATCTTTTTGAAAGAATATCATTGAGTATTTGAGTTTCTTGTTTTTTTTGTTATAAAAATATATAGGTTGAAGTTATGGTTTCTATAGATCATTATAAGTGCGTAACTTTTTTTTTATTTTGTGAGATTATGTTATTGTTTTGGTTTGAGGCTTTTGAAGTTTCAAAATGCGTGGGCAACAAATTAGTGATATATCGCTTTTGAGACATCAATTTTTCACTTAATTGGTCATTAGAAAATAATGGAGAAGCTGGTCACATTTGGTGATTTATCGCCAAAAAAATCGTTTAAAAATAGAAATTTAATTTGTAATTCAAAAGTCTATATCAAAAGCAAAACTGTTAATTTTTTTAATTTAGTGAAAGTGACAGCACTGTTACAATATTCCATGAAACAAAATAAAAGATAACGTATGAGTTTTTTTGTGTGATGTTTTAGGAAACGATATTTTTGACTGTACGTTAAAAAATCGAATAAAGCATAAATAGGGAGTCCTAAACTTTCTTTCGATGAAACCTTCCAAAGAAAAAAAAAGAAAGGGAACAAAAGAGCAAATTGAAGCTGGAAGCTAAAGAAAGATTTCGATTAGAACAACAAAAACACAGTTTTGAGACGACAAAACCTTCAATTAGCAAAAACGAATGAAGAAAATGTTCAATAAGAGGCTGATCGAATTAAACTTGAACGTAAAATAATTTTACAACGGGAACGAAGAGAGCGTAAACGTATGCAATATGTTGCTGATTCTCAATCGCAACACTCAACTTTCACAATCAAACACAGAACGGGTCTATTTGGATTATGAGTCACAATCGTCAACTTTCAATGCAACGTTTTGATTCTGAGTTTCAAAAATCGCTTTCACGCTCTCAAAAATTTCGATCCTTCTACATAGAAGCTATAGAACAAGGCTCAACCCATCTTTTTCTAAAATATTTTAGATGTTCCATTTTATTGATGCATCTGTTGTGACTGATTATTTTTTTACGATATAAAAAATGTTCTCGCGTGGTAGCTTGAAATTTGCGACGGAAAATTTCAATTTCTTTGCCGTCTCATGAGAACCACTAAAAATATATTTTGAAAAAGATAATGAATCTATTTTAGAAAGTTTGAATGAATAATACCTCCTTCGTAGTAGTTGATACAACTTCTGTGGATCTGGCCAATTCAGTTGAACACCGTTCTGATTTTTCAGTTGTCTGCCGCTGAGTTTCTGTTGCCATTATCGTTTTTGTAGCATAAAAGGAAGTTTTCTTGTCTTCAGCGGATGCATCTGAGGAGTCAATTAAAATTAAAATGCAGGATTCAACAAAAAGAACTTTTGCTTTACAAAACTATGTATTGATAAAGCTTTGTATTATCAATTATATCAGGGATGCTCAACCTATGGCCCGCAAGCCAAAATTGGCCCGCGTAGCCTTCGAAATTGTCCCATGAATATTGTTAATAAAATAAGACTAATTTAGAATGAAATGAGGCTTTTTCAAATAAACAGGATAAAAATCTGATAAGAAAATGATTCAGCCTCAGAATAAATAATTTACAGTTGTTCATCAAGTTTATTTACTTTTTATTACGCCGCTTTTCAGTGTGTTCCCTTCATGGCCACCTGCGAGTACGAATTTTTGTATAGGAGAAGTTCGCGGACGTGAAAAATTACCACACATGAAAATGCAGCATGAGGATCAAATTCAAATCTTGTATAATGCATCTGATGATCGGTTTGCAGATTTTGAAAAATTCCCAACAAAAATGGATTAATTTTTTTCTTCATTTTTTGTTGATGTAAATCTAGTGGATGAGAGTCTGCAGTTAGCCTTAATTGATTTACAGAATTCTGATTTTTTTCAAAAATCAGTTCAAAGGAAAACCCATATTAGAATTTTATAAAGACTTACCCGAGGAATTTTCGTGCTTAAAGTGGAATGCAGCTGCATGTGCAGCTTTCTTTGGCAGCACTTACATTTGTGAGCAAACTTTCTCTCTAATGAATTTAAACAAATCAAAAATAAGAATGAGATGAGAACCTTTCTGCTCTTCCACGTATTGCCATAATCAATCTTAAGCCCAACATAAAATCAATAACTTCAACTATTCAGTCCCAGCCATCTCATTCATTTTTAATAATTCTGATTATTAATTTTTTTCTCAAAATTTAAATTGTGTTCTCTGTATAATTACCAAAAAGTTTTCCGCTATTACTCTATTTCAAGTTTGCTCCCTTTTCAGCAGGAATCTTTTTTTAGGTAAAGTATTTTAATCATAAGCTATGTTTGTGTTTTATTCATTTATTTATTGCATAATGTGTGCATGAGTAAAATAAGTAAAGTAATAATTGTAATTCATGCGTATTGTCACACACACACACAAAAAAAACAAGTGTTTTCCCGTTTTAAACATGCTTTAACATTCATGTGATGTTTTGGCCCTCGTCACGATCCCTTTTCATATTTTGGCCCGTCATCCTGAAAAGGTTGTGCATCCCTAAATTATATTATTAATTTATAATCTGCCTCCCGTTAATGGTATATATATATATATATTCACGATTTCAAAACATATTTATACTTTATAAAAACTTCATTTTATTTATTATTATAATGTGAGAACATGATGTTTTGGTGTCTCCGAAATTTGAAGGCAAGAAATATTTGTTTTTTCTTTAACAGATAACGAGTCACCTGACCCATGACATTTTAGGTTTGTTTTACCAGCATGGTATGAGATATTTAATTAAATTTATTATCAATCGCTGCTTGTTTGTCGTTTCAATGAAATTGCGTCATCTTCCAGCTTGTTTACGATTTCTTACTTTTAAATAATAAATCTCGCGCTCAGAAGATTATCATTTTTTTTAAAAAAAAATTTCGGTTTTAACTATCGCAATTTTGCAAAGCGCGACTTATATTTATTCTTTATTGATATTATAAGCGTATTTTTACTAATTGTACTTCTCAAAATAATGTAAATATTAGAATATGATTTTAATATCAATCTGCATTACGTTCATTGGCTTTTACCACATATACAATAGCTTCCAGTAATAGTGAACTTTTCGTTGAAATTATTTTTTTTTAATCTTAAATCGGTCGAGCAACAAAACTTTGTTTGCCAGCTAGAAAAATTGAAAATGAAAGTTTAAAAAACATGTCATTAGAGATAGAGATAGAGAGATAGATAGAGAGATCTCGTAATTTTATCAAATTGGTTTAAACTGGTTAACGACTTTAAGTCAAGTAATCATCAAAAATTAATAATTTTCTCAACTGATAACTTGAAATTTGCGACCGTAGATTTCATTATTCATATTAAAATCATTATTCTTAGTCTAAGATATAAAATTTATGGTTTTGCTTCTTCTGTAATGATATAAAGATATAATTATTGTAATAATTCACATCTTTGGACGCTTAAGAGTTCAATATCCTTTTATTTAACCTTTTAGTAAATCATGTATATTAATAAATGATGAATAGGTTATAATATAAGATAATTGTAAACTTTTCGAGTCAAAGTGACATTACTGATGATAACAGTAAGAAAATATATTAAAAAAATATTTTCGTTTTTAGTATAGGCCTATTTTCTACACATACAGCTAATTTTTTTTATTTGATATTATTCTTAAATTCCATTTTACTAATCTAATATCGTTCTCTATTTATATTAGTAGATTTATAATCATTTGATTATGCATGATATTTGAAATTTTATTTTAAAAAACCGTAGTATGATAATATTTTAAACTTGTTTAAATAGTGTTTATATTAATTTGAAAAGATTATTCTTAACAAGTTGCATTTGACGGTTAACTGGTTTGGAGGGACTAATGCTCGTTTAAATGTTCATTGAAATACTTTGTTAAATTTTTTCCTAATAGCTTCTTCAGCAAAATAGTTTAAAGCTTCATTTTGTGGTAGTTATAATAACTTTTACTAATACAGAAACCTTGCATCCATTACATGAATGTACTATTAACCTCTTGAAATATTTTTTCATGTCAGAACATGATATTGTTTTAGGAATGAGGCTTTGTGGCGCCAGCAAAACCCCGTAGGTGAAAAATAAAAATATTATCTGCCCGAGCATCTCAAAAAATCAATATTAAATAAAGCGTTGCCGTTGCATTTACAAAAGATCTGATTTTTTTTTAAAAAAAATTAATGACTACAGCAAATGAAACCAAGAAAAATGTCATTTTGAGCTCGTGATTATATGAAATGAAATAAATAGGAAATGTGATTTTTTTAAATAACAAATGCGCGACAAAGTTTTTTGGATCGTTTGCAATACCAAAGTGACTCATTAAATGAAACAATTAAAATGAATAAAAGTATAATTTAACTTGCATGAGCACGTGGTGCTTGGCCGTTCAAGAAATGATGTTCTGACACGATACATTGAAATGTGCATAGCAGATTTCATTAAGTTTTTTGTAAGATGCTGTAAAATTTAAATTTTGATTTTAAACGGAAGTAAATAAATGCCAATTAAGACAAAAACCTTTTTTCTTGAAAACAAACTCAATTTTCATTTCAATTTTTATATAAAAAATCCAAAGTCAATAATAACTTCCAAATAATACATTTGCCAAATTTACTATCTTTAGACCAGTTCTGTAAAGCTCCAATATACGCTCATTTATTCATAATTTAACTAATATTCTCATTTATTTCCAATAATAACAATTAAAAAATGTAGATTTTGATGAAAATAAATTTTTATGAAAATATTTCAATGTTTATAATATTGTATATTTACTTACAGAATTTCTTAATTCCAAATTTATTATATTTTTTTCAGAAGTTGCAGAGTTCAACCTCTCTTAATTAAAATAATTATTTGCTCGCTGATAAAAAATTTCACGTGTTCAAAAAAGTGCTTTATGAATTAGTTTATAAAATACCTGATGTCTGCAATTCTTTATAATCGATTTCCGAGCCTTTTCTTTCATTTTCAAATACATCAGGTTTCGGAAGAACGCTTTTTCTCTTCGGAACTAAGCGCAATCCCGCATAGGCTGTACATACATTAAAACTAATCTA
The DNA here is from genome assembly GCA_026289955.1 of Argiope argentata. Taxonomy (NCBI): domain Eukaryota; kingdom Metazoa; phylum Arthropoda; class Arachnida; order Araneae; family Araneidae; genus Argiope; species Argiope argentata. The sequence continues at coordinate 3,355,084 of JAOUZG010044950.1, read as the reverse complement.
AAAAATTAGAAATCAATATTAGATAGTTTCAGTGTAAATAAACATAAATTGAGAAGTTGCAGATATATACGCTTAAAAAAATTTAAATAATTTTTAAAAATCTTATTTTAACCATAAGATTATCATATTGAAATATTTGACTTTCAATTTTAAAATATATTTAGAGAGTTGTTAGAAACATATTATACTTTAATTATTTATGTTAATAAAATAATATTGATAAATGTCCCGAATTTTAATTAATTTGTTTTAATCAAATTAACATTCGTCTTAAAATTTTGTAGTTATATTCAAAATTTTGGAGGTTTGACAGATGGTGAGACATCAGTAGCAACAATACACTCCATATCTCTTTAATACATCATAAACATGACAATCGATTCGATGTGTAGTAGAAAGGATATATTTACCATTAAAGGCTCTTTAAATTCTTTTGTTGAGGTTTTTTTTCATCTGCTAATGTTGATTTATTTCAAAACCACACACACACACACACACACACACACACACACACACACACACACACACACACACAGTCACACACACACACACACACACACACACACACACACACACACACACACACACTGAACGTAAGAACTACAAATCACCGAGATCTACTTGATTTTAAAACTTGATGACTAATGAGTAAATCAGTGAATTACTAATTGTGCTATCACATGTAGACATGATCTTAGAGGAGCTAAGTCACGTTTTCAATTTCTTAGGGAGACGAGAGCAGCAGCAGGAGATCCATCTTTCCATCTCGGGAACAAACAGAAAACCACTATTCATCTTTCCAGAAAACAAATTTACTTATCAGAGGGAACACTTAGTCAAAATTGTTACGAATTTGTGACATTAATTCCCAGCCAGAAAGTTTCCTGGTAAAGAAGATAATTTTATAGATTCTTAATGGATTTCAAATTAGCTTTGACAACAAACTCGGTACTTAAGATGATCCTTATGGAAACATTTGTGCTCTTTCGGGAAAATTATAAAAAATTGATCGTAAGTTAGAGAGAAGTAGCAGACGATCTAGAGACGAATAGTCGAGCGTAATCTCTCTCCTGCAAACATATTATTTGAAAAGCATTTACAGAACGCTATGAGATATTGCAATTTTTTTTTACTGAATTATTACTTGTGGACAGTTGCTTAAAGCGAGTGCTGTTCTTGTGTACGTTTAGGCTGCATTTTATTGTTTGTGCGTTCATTTACACTAAAGTGTTATTATTTGTTACTAAATCTGTTGAACTATATTTCCTTCTATACTTAATGAACCGGTTCTTTCCTTTGAGATAAATTTTTTCAAACACTTAAAAATACAATGGATCATGAAATTCTACTTGCACAAATTAACTATTTACACACCATGTAGTGAACAAATGAGTGCTTGCAACTACAAAGAATGAAGCAAACAAATAATTGTAGCCTTTCTCTCTTACTTAGTTTGCTATTAAGAGTAAATCAGGTAAGATTTTGCAGCGATATTCGCTTTTTTTGAAAATCAAAGATTTTATAAAAACACTCATTCACATTTAAGTAAAATTAAGTTTATTTGGAAGTTCTAGAATTTTCTGAATAAGTGAAATCTAAACATAATAACTTACATATTATTTCTTTAGTTGAATCGGATTTTGATATTAGAATCCTCTGATCGAGAAATTGGGACTTCATCAACGCTGGTGTAAATTTAACAGAGCTATATATTCTGCTAAAGTTATTTTATAAAATTATTTAAATAAATTCATAGAAAAATTTCCACGTTTTCTGATGAATTTTACATATTTCAATCTTTAATTTTTTAAAAAGAAAACACAAAAATGAATATTACCTCATTCATATTTGGTGTTTTAAAAAGTTCTGCTTTTGTAGATGGAGACTGGAATGTTCCATCAGGAGTTGATTTTGCTCTTTGAACTTTTTCTCGTACGATTGCTTTTGTAGAATCTGGAGTATCTGTTAACAGTTTAATAGATGATGTTTTGAAAAATAAAATATATAACATATAACATCAGGTTAAATATTTATTAAATATGCATTTCAAATAAATATCCAAATTCAGGATGTTTTGGTTACAGATTCGAAAAGTTACCTCAACTGTTGTGAAAAGAAATAAAACCAGAACTTACTGTGTGTGCTTTCAATGATTTTTTTTATCTTTGATGCTAGTTTGTTTGAATAATTATGCTTGTTTTTCATAAATAAACCAGAATTCAGATATGTTCTGAGTATAAAACGAATTAGTTCGTGTGCACGAAAAAAAAAGTTATCAGTGTTCGTACAAAAATTTATTATTGTTCGTGCACGAACAACAGAATGCGGATAAGATAGGACAATATTGTTTGTTTCGGAAGATTATTGAGAGGAAGTATTTTGAAAATATATGTATGTGGGTTTCAGTGTGAATCTCAGTACCAATCATTGTGCATTTGGTCTTAAAATATTTTTTAATTAATAATTAAAGGGATTGGCACAGCATTTAAAAAGAACATATGACTTGAAATAACGAAAGGAGAAAAGAAGGCCGGCTGCATTTTACAAAAATTAAGAAATTCAGCATCAAAATATCGCCTTCATCCTACAGCGTATAGTATTTCCAATCCTCTCGCCATTACGTCATTTCCACCTTAGATATTTTCCTTTGGCAGGAAAAAGCGAACGCCATTACGTCATTTCCATGTGTATTGCCATCGCAAGGTGCTAAAATAATCGGATAGTGCTTTAAAGGATAATCTTTTTAAAAACAATTATATTTTTATATGCCCGGAACAAATAGTTTTATTCTTTATAAAACACAATTATTTGTCTTTTTTAATTAAATATGTTATAATTCATTTAATCAACATAATACAAACTGATCTATCTTCAAGACGAATTATTGAAATAGTACCTTTAGACATGCTTATCGAAGTTTTTGATATTTTTGTTCTTCGAAGCCATTTAGAAATTATTCTTAGATATTAACATATAGAATTCTTCGAATTTCTAACTGTAAGGTATGTAGGCTGAAATATCACAGAGTATTAGATTTATTTCAATTAAAATATGACCAACTAATTTCAATTAAAGTACGATAGTCAATATAAGGGGGGGAAATGCACATGGTAATTATCGTTATCTATCCTCTTGAAATTTTTAAATTAAGTTTTCCATTTACTTCGAAATTTAAAACTTCATAGAAGACCTTTTTACATATTTAGCATGGCTAATAAAAATAATTCGATAGTTTTTCTATTTTTTAAAAATATTTCTTAAAAAACCAAATTCATTAAAAAACAAAATTCCATTCTTTTCTTATTTAGTGAACTGATATATTTCTGTTTGAAATTATATGAATATAACTATCTGAATATATTTGAAATAATATGTATATAAACAAAAAAAGCTTAATGACTGAGAAATAAAATGTGAGATACCTATAGAATGAATTTTCTTATCAGGTTTGGAATCTTTTTGCACATTGTCAAACAAATCAGGCTTCAGGGGAGTGCTTTGCCACTTAGGTGAGAAGCTTATGCTTCCGAATGTTGTGCACTTTTTCAGAGCAGCCTGGATGGGACAAATTTAAATAAAATTCATTTCGTAAAATAGCAAAAATTTAAAATAATAAAATTCTACTTTCCTGCGAAACTATTCTATTTGAAATAAATAAGTATTTTAAATTTCGAGTTACTATCTATAGAAAAGAAAAAGTTATGTGATTGAATGGTGAATAGGATTGAGACCGTTCTGGCTGCGTTAGATTTCTTAGTCTAGTAACTAGACAAAAGAGATCACTCACTTCCGGTGACTGTTATCTGGCTCATGCTATTTCCACCACGTACTCTCCGAACAGTGAATCGGTGGCGAGACGAACGATACATTTGAACCAAGAGTATGTGAATTGTTGGTGATAATGTTGGCTGTTGTTCTTAACAGGATGTCGGCTGTTAGGATGTCGGTAGAGGGTGCCACAACAGCTGTACGGAAGATGCTTATTCAAGGTCGTGGGTGACTATTGTAGATGAATGATGTTGAGGATCGAACTTCCAACGCAAGTTTTCACAGTTGATTAACTAGCCCACTCGATAGAAGTGATAACTCCTCTCCAGTGGATGTTATGGGGCTTCCCCCACACTTATATAAAAAGTTGTCAATAAAAGTCAATCGTTCTAGTTTACAACATGAAAACACGAATTTCATACCTAAAAACATTATGATATTCATTTAGGGAAGGAATTTAAATTTTTAGTTATAACATCTATTTAAAATTTAACCAACGACTATGTATAGCTTTTATGAATATTTAACGTTATAATCTGCATTAAGCCACCTTATTAATGTAAAAGCTCTGTTAATAATAACGATAAACGTGCATAAGTCTGGGTTTCTGGGTGTTGACTCTCTGCAGGCCAGTTTGCCAGTTTCATTCACAACTACTAAATTTGTTACATATACCTTTTTTGTCTTATTTCATATACCAAATTTGTTCAGAGGATTAATTTTTCTCCCCCCCCAAAAAAAGGTTTTCCAAATTTTAATAGGAGTTTAAGGAAATAAAAATCAATCTTAATTTTACGATTTCTCCATGATAACTCCCAAAAATGTTTTTAAACAGCAAACGGGATTAATACCATTTCAAAACTTAAAAAGAATCTTCGTAATGATATCCATTTAATAACCCTTTAAATTTCTAACAGTTTTTGCCTATTTTTTAATTGAGAAATCTTTTCAACGAAAATGTCTTTCCTTGTTGATTAATTTTCAACAATTGAAAACCTTGTTTCTCAAGATTAAAGCAATTTTCATTGCTTCATCAAAAAGTTAAACTGTGATTTTCTTATATTGTTAAAATCTAAAGAAGATTCTATTCAATATTTTTTTCAATTTATAAGACAATTCAATAAAAAGTGAATTTGCAATAATTGTCGTGTAAACGTGACACGAACCCAACAAATGCGTTTTTAATAGAACTATGGTGTCATGGGATTAATTTCCATTATGAAAGTTCGTGTGCACAATGAACAGTATATATTTTTACAAACCTGAAATGTTGCCTCCCAGCAAAGATGATGTCATTGTAAGAAAGATCAGTTTCAGGATTATTTCTGTTGCGATCAGCTGAATGGGTGTTGTATCAATAATCTCAGAGCTTGGCAACAAATTTGGCAACAAAAGGGATATCTTTGGAAACTTCGAGAATTTTAACGATCCATCCAATAGAAAGAGTGATAGGCCTTAACTGGCTCAGAAGGTACTCAGCTCGCTAATACGAGTTAATTGATCTGGAAACGGAGTTGGAGTGGAAGACAAGCAACGAGTCTTCAAGAGTATAGCGAAGCAACGGAGCAGTGCCAATGTTGTGCAAAGCTCAAGCGAGTACTGAACTGTTACGTGCCGAATCCTGTTCTCTTTTGTGGAAGCAGCGGTGTGTCGTGCGTGGAGTAGTCAATTGTGTGTAGTGAGTCGGCAGTTAAAGCGAGGAGATAGCGAGAACTTCAGTCGTTTGGAGAGACCATGAAGCAAAGCTCTGATGATCCATTCTCCTGCTGGATTTTATCTGGCTACCTTGTGTGTTATGGTCAATTTCTACTTGTGAATTACTATCTGTTATAGTGTGTTGCTGTGTATGCGTCTCGGTTGAGCATATTTGTCGTTTGTGTATTAGTCGTCTTTGTATTAGTGACTTCGTGTCAAATAAATGTCGTTGTTTTCTACTGAGGCCTGCTGATTTTCTACAAGTCGTAAACTCACTACAAGTGATCCGTAGCAATATGCAAAACTGTTACAATAATATTGTTTTAATATCTGATAATTAAACGGGATCATTGACATGAAATTACGCCTAAGCGATATCATTGAAACTGAATACAACCAATATTCCCTGCCAACATGAAGGTCAACAAAGTCGGCTATTTTGAGATAAAAGAAAAATCCAATTAAACTTTGTGGTGAACAATTTAAGGATGGACGAGCATCGGCCAGACGCGCTCTGTCAACGTTCTTTAATATTTCATTACAAGACTAAAAGAGTTTTAGTTTTTGTCAGTTGAATTGGTGTTTTATATTTCATGATATCTATAATAAATCTAATATATTTTATGAAAATTTTCACGTAGTTATTTTCAGATATACTATAGATATTATAGAAGCAGCGCTTCATAAGAGAATTCTAGTTATTTTAAGAACAACTGAATCTACATTACCGTTGAGGAGATCGTCCACCGGCAAATAAAAAAGAAAGTCGCAAATAGCTGATTAACAAATAACGACGCTTTATTCTAAGAACAGGAGATAATAAAAACTGAGGTGTACCGAAAGAACATCACTTGCAGAAACTAACAACACAGGTAGCTAGAAATATTCCCAATTAAAAATAAACAATAATGTTATTGTTGCTGATCCTCTTGGTCTAGACCCCTAGACCAAGTCCGAAAGATCGTGTCGCACCAAAAGGTCAAAAACACTCTCGCTCTCATCCGACAGTTGCCTCACAGAGGCAACGATGCAAGAAATAATATGAGAGGGAGAGGCAATAGCCAAGCAAGGAGAAGTAGAAAAGGCCCTGTTAGGACCGTCGAGGGTTAGACTTCCAATGTGGCCAGACTTTAGCCTAGCTAAGGCAGGTTGGGCAAGTCTTGAGCGGGTGTTCTGCAAAGATAAACCAGGACGCTCTGAGGCGTACCAATCGTGTTCAGGAAGAATCCCCCAAATTGATTTTACTTTATAAACAATAGTACACAGCCAAAGAGCTCTCTCTACTGACATTATTCTATATAGAAAATACTCTCCTCATTTGAGGACATTGTATTTTGTAGTCTCCAAAAATGTATGGAGTTTTTTGAAAGGATATCAGATGCCGGCGTTTTATACAAATATTTCCAAAATTGTTATACTTTCTGGAACTTTTACCATTTATATCGCCCAATTCGTCATTAAATTAAAACCATTGTCTCCAAACAATGTATGGAGGAGTTTACTGAAAGGATATCAGATGTCGGCGTTTTATAAAATTATTTCCAAAAATTCTTATACTTTCTGGAACTTGTACCATTTATGTTGCCCAATTCGTCATTAAATTATAGCCATTGTCTCCAAACAATGTATGGAGCTTTCTGAAAGGATATCAGATGTCGGCGTTTTATAGCAATATTTCCAAAATTCTTATACTTTCTGGAATTTTTACCATTCATGTAGCCCAATTCATCATTAATATATAAGCAACATTCGGGAAGTAGTTTTTAACATTCATTAAAAACCTCTTTAAACCCTTACTGCTATTGTACTAAAATTCCAGGAAAGCAAGAAAGATTCATAACAATATTTTTGTATCAATCACCGAAAATGTATACGATTCAATAATTTGGTAACATCATAACAAAAATGGTGGATAATTGTATTTTAGTTATTAAGTAGCATATGCAAAGAGGTGTTATTGTTACATATTATATATACATATCATCTTTGTTGCTTTGATTATTTTGTTGTATTGTTGTGACTAATGGAACTTGCCTTAGACAAACCCCCACTGATATGATCAGCAGATGATTTAAGCCTAAGAAATGCGTCTCTTAGTTTTACAAGTAGCGCCATCTAGAACCAAGAGTACTACTTAGCTACTCATACGTCACAACCCTTTTTAGGGGGCGGACTTCATTCATGCAAATTCATTCATTCATCTCAGATCGTAATTTAGACCTGGAACAGAGAACGATCACCTCTTACCCAGTAACCCCAGTGGTATTACTCTCGATATGGAGGACTTTGCAACTACGAACTGATTTAACGAGTGCCAGCGATAACACTCGGGGAATCTTTTGGCTGGTGAGCTTCGAACCCGTAACCTAAGGAGTACGAGTTCAACTCTTGAATATTCTAATCATTAAGTACTTAATTTTAATAAACCTAAGAAGAACAGCGCCCAATGGAAGGATAAGGGAAAAGTTGAGTGCACTAAAACTATGCATGGGTTCTTTAGTAAAGCATTTTTTGCAGGACTTCAGCTCAAGTACTCGATATTTAAAGGAATCTGAATGACATTTACCTCTTTCACAATTAGAGATGCTGCTTTTGATGATTTCGCTTCATCATTTGGAAGATTCTCTAAATTTTCTTCAATGAATCGATCTAATCCTTTGCTCATAACCGTCTTGGCAGAGTCGGCAGTTTTTAGTTCTTCAGTTAGAATTGTTGTTTCTTTAGCTACAGTTGGCTCTAGAGAGTTGAAAAAATAATAATTTATAATTAGATAACTGAATTAGTCCAGAAGATCTTTAATATAAGAAAGTCTTTAATGTGATAGTAGCTAATTAGTTAAAACTGAATATTAAGAAGGAGTTCATTATCTTGCAATTATGAATAAAAATATCATATAATCAAAAAAATTTTTAAAAACATCTTATTATTTTAGATAAAAATTGTCCAAACTAATTTTTCTGCAAACCGACAAACATTTTTATAATTGCCATTCAGAATAAAAAAGCTTCACATGAAATTTGATTAAAAAAAATACTAGCCTTTATACTGATAATGGATGCCAAATAACTAATACAATCTTACTTTATAGAATATATAAGTTTGCGATATGAAAAATTCTTTAATTTCACTCATAATTAATTTTTGATGTATGATTCTTTGATCTTTGACAGACTATGTTCTGAA
>JAOUZG010044950.1:3306237-3346338 GCA_026289955.1 Argiope argentata | reverse complement strand
ATTGTTTATAAGCTGATACACCATTTGCTATAAATAGCAACAGCTCTGTGCGCTTTGTATGACAAATCGTTGCACCTACGGCTCTCAGATTTTCCGTAAAATTTCTTCTGAATTAGTAAATTTATATATATATATATATATATATATATATATATATATATATATATATATATATATTGGTGATGTAGTAATAGTAATCGAGTTCTCCTTTTAATTTTGTTTCCAAAAAAAATTGTTTATTTAGTTTTCAAATTATCTGCATGATTTTTTTCACAGTTTCCTTTAATTGAAGTGAATATTGATCATATAAAATAATTGATTTGCTAAGAAATCAATCCAAAAGGCCAATAATTTCCTCAAATTAGCTAAACTTTAATTTATTTATAGCCTTTTGACCTTTATCCATGCTTTCAATTGCTGTATGGATTCACGAGAAACATGAAAAATAATTTAGAATGTTTATTCTATAGGAAAAAAAACCGATTTTTGAAAATTTATTTTGCCATTTTTTTCCAAATATCCAGCTGATTTGATTGCTTTTGTGGAGCAAGTTTAAAACAATATTAGCTTTGCTTATTTATTAATCAACATGATACAGAAAAATATTATAAAATTTCGATCGCTGAAGCTAAAACAATCAAAAGGTTTCAAGAAAAGTAGGAAGACCAGTAGGTGTTGTATTTATTTTCAAGTTTAAAATTTCGTTTTATAACTCCTTAATGTTTTTATATTAAGGAAACAAATAAGTGTTAAAAAATAAATAACTTTGGGGGGGGACATTTTTTTTCAGGATCTTAATTTTTAATGAACTTCTGAAAAATAAAATATTTTGAAATGATTTTCTCCAAGAAAATTAATTCACGCTCAATGAATTTATTTTACATTTCTTTCATTCAAAATTTGAGGCATGAAATCTTTCTTAAAACTTCATTTGTCATTACTTCCTCTCCTTTCAATAAAACGAATTCGGTAAAGGTTAAGTATAATGTGCCCCTTGCCGCGCCAAGGATGCCAAGTCGCCAATAAAGATGGCGGACAAAGTAAACAAACACTTCTATGGAATAGTTACGGTTACGACTTTTCGCAATACAAATGATTTTTTTTACTGATAAGCATTGTCTTTTTATTTATTTTTTTCAGACCTTCAACAGATGCCTCCGGCATCAGTTGAAGGCACCGGGCAGAATTTTTTAGCTTAAAAAATATTCTACGGCTTCGCTAGCCACGGGAACGGGAAACTAGTAGCTTCGCTAACACATTAAACATTAGGAATGTGCGGATAACATGAACAGTAAATAATTGAGAAAGACAAAGATGCAAAAAGAATAGATTTAATAGGAAATTTTAAAGAACGAGAAATGCGAAAAATTCTATTGCAGACGGTTTTTAAAGAAAGAAACCAGACGACTTCGTAAAGAAATAAATCAGACGATTTTGTGAAATCGCATACTGACAAGTAAAATGAGTAAAGGAATAAATATTTTATATTCGCATTAAAAATATAATTGAAACTTCTTATTTATACAAAAAAATCTTAATTATAATACAGATCAAAAATAAGATATTTAATTGATATTATTTTATTGTTTTTAATTTAACAGTTTTCAAAAAAGAGTTGAAGCTCTTGTACAACTCAACCATTGTAGGAAGAAGTAAACAAAACACCATTAGGGTTACTACAAGAGCTTTGTGTTGGGTTGCCATATTGGCGACAGATTCGGGGGCACACTAATGACCATTTTAACCACGAATTCATTTGTTACCTGAATGACGAAGCAAATTTAATCGCATACGTCATTATTTTGTCTTACTCTATGCCAAGATAACACACACTTTTTTAATCTTAAGATCAACGTCTTCATATATTCAATTGGTGCTATGTATATAATATTTGTTTCCATGACACTTTTTCTTCTTTTTAATTCTATTTAACAACTAAACGCCTTCGGTGACCAGTTATTCGCTCACTATAAAAATACTTATTTTATCATATAAGCCAGTTCTGTTGGACTACATATTATTAAAACAAATAATATGTGATTTTAAATTCAACTTGCGTGATTTGCAAAGCATTTTGGATGGTTAGCTACGCACCTAAAGTGGTTAAACCAATTGGTGCAAGAAATTCGCGAAATCGGTCCAATTACTGTAGCTGAGGGTTATGGAAAAGTTTTATTTTCAAATATATTGTGGAAATGGTAAGTGATAAAAGGAGAAAATAATCATTAATTACGTATCAAGAAGACACAGACTTTCATAAAAAAAATTGTAAATTCGAAGCAGTGTTTGTGATTGGATGAAAAAATAACGTGGGAGGGTCGGCGAGTGGCAGGAGAAAAATAATGTTTGTATCTAAAAAAAAGGGGGGGGGGTGGAAGTGCGGGGGAACAGAGAATCCTTGATAACGTATCTAGGTGCCTTGAGTTTTCATATGAATTCAAAAGAAGAAAAAATTCGAAATTAGCTTGATATTTTGTTTTCATAATCAAATTTATAGCTATAGTGTCATAATAAGCAATAAATATTACAAATCATCCAATTTACATTATTACATTTTTTTTTCTTAAAATAAATGAGTTCTGAAGGTAAAATGAAGAATAAAATCTTAAACCAATGGATTAAAGGCATTTATTAGAAATCCTAAATTTGTTTCAACGCATTCTGTAAAACAGAGTGGAGCAAAGGGGAAAGTTAGTAAAAAATTAACCATAAAATCTACAAATTACATCATTAAATATAGATTACCTGGTGGAGTAACTTCCTGGTTCTCTCTTTTCTTCCCTTTTGTCATTTCATGAAAAAAATCCCCTTTTTGACGAGAAGCGATTTTCTTTGAAGTGAGGCGCATGCCCCCAAAAGCTGTGCATGGCTTAAGGTCCGACTAGAAGAGAAAGAATGAATATACTTACATATATTTTTACATTTGTATCATTCATTAGAATTTGCTTTGGATGTTTTTCATCAGGAGTGAAAGTTGAAAATGGGTTTTAAATGAAATTTACAATACTGTGTTTTTGTAATTTTCCCCCAACTATTTTTAGTTGTTCATGTATTTAATTTTATATGAATAGAAGGTCTGTATCCTTTACTAAATATAACAATTGAGAGAGATAAACCGGCACATTAATCTTGAATAATATATATATTTTCTGTACATGTGTAGAGAAATATAAATGTATATATCTATACTACTCTTATAAATGTAAAAGTTTGGATGGATGATGGGGTTCAATCACGCCAGAACGGCTGAAGGAAATTGGATGAAATTTAGCACATAAATAGATTATAGTCTACAGAAGAACAAAGGCTAATTTTTATTCCGGTTAATTTTTTATTAATTAAAAAATAAATTTTCCATCAAAAAATAAAAAATAAAATCTGAAAACATCTGCCTGAGCTTTTTGAATCATTTGTTTTTATTTTTCTATTTCCGGTATTTTTTTAATATTATTTAATCTAATGGAATTCTTTGTGATTTATTGTAGGATTTCCCGACAAAAAACCTTTTTCACCAGAACAAAAAAAATTAAAAAAAATTATAATCGTTTGTTTTTATTGTTCCGTTTCTGCTTTTCATTTTAATATTATCCCACTATTCTAAAGGAAGGTTAATTAAATTTTTTCTTCCGCTGTTCTTGTGTCAATGTAATTCGATATTTCCTGTTCATTTCCGTACATATTCCTTTTGCCTATTTTCATCTTTCGATTACATTTTTAAAAGCACCTTTATAGTTTCAAGTACATAGCTTTTAAGTAGTTTTTCCCCATGCAAATGATGTTAGACGTAACATGTTTGCGACCGGTTATTTCAAACGATTCCGTTTATTTTCGTAGTGCATGATGAATTTAAAATTAAACATTGTTAATTAATAGATCCTTTGATTCCTTAAGAAGTGCTTTTGAATAAAAAATAGATGAATTGAAATTAAAATTTTCTCATCTGCATTGCGTTACCCCAATTGGTGCTTAAAATTCACGTTTTTGTGTTGACGTTGAAAATCTATGCATGCATACGGTTTTGATAACATTTTACATTGTGATTAGACTGTCAGTTCTCACATATACATATCAAAATTCCCATGCGTACGAAGTCGCGGGTAAAAGCTAGTCCTAAATAAATATCTATGTTCTTAAGAAGAGCTAGTTCAATATAAATATCTAAGTTTTGAAAAATTGAAGCTCAAAAGTTAAGTTTTGGACTTCAATAATTCAAATGTCTAGCTCAACTATCAATAAAATAGAAAAACTTCAATCAATAAAATAGAAAATTTGTCTCTCTACAGATCAGACTGTTTGACTTAGAAAAACCATTTTGGAGCACTTCGGAAAATGGAATGTACAGCTAGAAACCATTTTAAAATTTGAAATTATAAATTTAAAACGTAATTCAGTATGCGTTTAGACAAAAAAAAATTAAACGATACTTTGAATCTTCCAACGAAAATTTTTGAAAATATTACTGTACAAAATTTGTTTTTACCTTTGTTACTTAAAAAAATGATAAATCACTTTTAAAAAATGGTTTATAATTTAGTTGCCATGTAAATGTACCTTGTTTTAAAGGAAATAATTCTTAATTGTCGTTTCTCTGATTTGACAAAATCTTTTATGCCATATTTTTTACAACAGTCTTTATCTTTAAAAAGAAATAAAAAATAATTTTAATTTTTCATCGAATGCTTAAGTGCGTGTTTCAGTGAAAAGTTTAAGGCAACTGGGACGGTCTCGATAATAAAAACAGATAAAATTTTAGTTGTAAATAAAAGGGATTTTATACAAGTAAAAATTATTCCTGAAAAAATTATAGCACATATGGTAAATAAGGCTGTTGTTGTTGTTACTTATGGCACTTGCCATTAGACAAGTCCCGCTAATGAAAGCATCAGTAGATTTAAGCCTAATTAGCGTCTCATGTTTTCGAAGTAGCGCCAACTAGGGCCAAGGGTAAAACTTAGATGCACACTTTCACTTGCACAGCCCCTTTTTATAGGTGGGGTCATAGTGACACATCTCACAGATAGAACATAGAAGAACAACCATGCCCTGACCGGGACACGAGGAAGACGCGCTACCTATGAGTCAGAGAGCCGGCGGAAAATAATGTACTTCTTTGAATTAAATACAAAAAAAGGAAGCAATATTTTAGAGCATTTAATTCTCTATAGTAAATTGAAAATGTGTTATGATGCGACAATTCACACGTATACAGGTACATATAGGTAAAATCGGGAAAAAAAGTTACGCTTAATATCATCTCAAATTTAACATAATTAGTGCATAAAAATGTAACAACTCATTTTTGTTTTATTAGAACAACAACAAAAATGTTCAAAAAATATTATACGGCGCATAACACGAAAACTTCAAAAATGTGATGTTTTTTTTTCAATGCTGAAAAGTAAAGTAATATTTTGCACATTACAGGCGCAATTTTCAAGAAGATTCACAAAGTAGAGTTCCATGGATGGTAATGAACAATTGGGAAATAGAATTCTCTGTTAATGCTGTTAAACATATTTTTTAGTTACGTACAAGTTTAGCATAATGCTGAATCGTATTTGTTTTTGAACAATCCAAAATCAAAATCTTGTCAACATTCAAATATATTTTTTGTATCTTCTCAATTAACACTATCAGATTTTAAATTGTCCGCTTTAAAAGTTATTCAAAATAAAAAGTGCAAGAAGTAGTTTAGGAATAATAAAAGCTTTGTACGGTTAAGTTGAATTATCATTTAAGCTTCATTCCCATCAATGTTTAAGCTTCATTCCCATGAACAAAGTCTTAGAATTAAGTAAATTATAATGCATAAAATTACTTTCCATACAGCAAAAGGTTAACGCCCACACTTTTCACATAGAGAGTAAATATCCTGAAACTTTGAGTATGATCTCTCGATTTCAAATCCAGAATTGCTCTTAAAGGACTCTCAGTTTGAATGTTAGAACTAAGTTCTACTCTCATAATTTTAATTTTGATTTTGAAAATTTTTTCCCTTAAAAGGGAAAAATGTATACAAATCATTATTTGTACAGTACGATATGAAGTCTTTAAATACATTTTATGAAAATAATATTTAGTTACCTTAGATGGTTTCTTCAAGAGGCTTCCAGATGGTTTTTGTGAGGTTTGTGAATATTTTTCTTTCAATGGTGCTCGTTTGGTTGTGTTTTCTTTATCTTTCATCGTGACAAGAGTAGCATATTCTGAAGTAAGTTCTGAAAGTAATTGTGACAGTGATTGTTTATTTTATACCATTCTGTAAATAATGGATAAATAAATAAAAAAAGGCAAACAAATAAAGGCAATTCATGCTCACACAACGAACGTTAAATGATTAACGTTAACTCAAACTTGGAATCCATTAGCACATGCAAAGCTTATTGTTTGTGATAGTAAAATAATCAAATAATTTCTTATTGTTTGGCCTGATTTGAATATTTTAATTTTCATTGAAATTATTTTTTTTTACTTCTCATATTGAATTGCGATTCGAACATTTTTAGCCATTTTGGGTAATTTATCTATTTCTTGCTTACGTTGGAATAACTCTATATTACTATTTATTATCTATATTATTATTATTAAAGTAAACAAGTTCCCGATTATATTAATATCTTTAAAATTTTTAATAAAATTTAAATTCCACTTGAATTGTTAATTACTTTTCAGTTTTAAAAATGATTAATAAGAACGCATATCAATGTTTAGTAAAAACAACGAGAAAAACTTTTTAATGACATAAGGCTTAAAATCATCCTTTTATAAACAATGTGGGAATACTTACCTTTAGGTTACGTATTACATTGCCTAAGAACTGGGAATTTCTGGTTTTAAAATAATGATTTATTTTACATATTTATTATAATTAATTTTTAAGAACCCCACCGGGGGTGGAAGAAAAGTGGCACGAAATAACTTCACCACTTCCTGTCAAACCGTCAGACTCTCTCTCTCTCTCTCCTTTCAAATGTCCATTACTTTTCTAATTTTCAAGTTGATAGTAGCGCCATCTCTTGGGGAGTGGGTGAGTTAAATTTGGATTGTCACATTTAAAAATAATTTTCTTAATTTCTACTAGAGGAAATGGGAAAATCATTTTTTTAAAAACCAGTTGACTCTGTATTTTCCTCTATAACACATTTTCTAATAAAAAAAGTGAAGAAATAAAAAAAAGAATAAAATATAAGATGACGTGAATACAATCTATGTAATAGTACACAAAGTAATCTTACAGAATGATATATAAATATATTAGTACACAGAACATTTTTATTGCTTTGTGTACTATTATATTTAATTACATTTTCAAATACATACTTGGTTTTTTTGCTATATTATGGAAACATTACATGAAAAAGTTCCATTGCTTAAAGTATGAAGACGAAATATAAAAACTCTAAGTTCCAATGTGATGCTGTAAATTTTATCAAAATATGTGTCGTTTTATATAATGCGAGATAATGATATTAACAATGCTTAAAATTGCTAAATTTCTCACGTCATTTAAACAAATACTCAAATTTCTAATTTATTTCTATGATAAATAGCTGATAGGAGCTACAAACTATCGAGAAATCTTTTCTGATTCTAAATATGCTTAAATTTTGAAATGGAGAGCCTTAAACTACTATGGAAACAAAAATTTGAAAATTTGATGCAGAATTTCAGAAATATACTTTTTACCGTCTAAATTCAAACCTTTAGTTTCTAAATGATTCATCACATCTTTCGATATCTTTGCAATGCTCATAGGTCTCACATTTTTCTGAAGGCTATTGATTTGCATTTGTTTCCCTTTTGAAGAACTTATGGTATCCTGAAAAAAGAATTAAAAATTAATCCATTATTCAAATATTTAAGTCTTTAAACTACTTAATTTATATTGAACTGAATGATTTTGAATTTAGAAATAAGAGAAAGTTAGAAACAAACCCTTGTAGATTGTAGACGTTATTTTACATACTGTTGGTACAAGTGTTTGCCCAATTTCATGGATACCTTAATTCTAGAAATTATGATAAAAATTCTTCTATAAAACCAATTATGTTTTTTATTTCAAATCGTAATGTAGGATATATAAAATAGTTATTTAATAATTTTGTTTGCGATCAAGTGAGTTTCCATGAACATGAGTAATAATTTGAGATAAAAGGAATTTGGAATAAAATAATCAAGTTATATATGTCAAGGGAGAAGAGATTCATGTATTTCCAATATTTCGTGTTTAGCATTTATAGCCTATATTAAAGAATTAAAAAAAGATAAAATAATCAAAAGATAAAAAATAATCACTAAAATGATGCTTCTCATGACTCTGATTTATTTTACAATTTGATATAATATTTGATCCAAACACAATTTTCATTTGAGATTATGGTTTAGACCAAGAGCTCTCAAAAGGTGGGTCGTAACCCCCAGGGGGTCGCTGAATGTGTCCAGGGGGGTCACGAGTTGTGGAAGAAAAGTTTGAAGAAAATTAATTTATTGTTGAAGTTTTCATTAAAAAATAAGTACACATACAAGTTTGTTTTTGTATTCTATTAGTTAATGGGATACATGAACTAGTTTGGAATTAACCAATTTTTTAATGTCCGGAATGAGTTTTGTAACACACAAAACAATGTCATTTTTCAGTGTCAAACGATTTCTTGATTTTGTTTTTAAATTTATCATTAAGGAGAATCCTTTTTCACAGTTTTGTAAGATGTAGAAAATGGCATCCAAGTTTTTAATGCTGTTGTGGACAGTTCTGGGTATTCCTTTTTAATACGCATCCAAAATTTGTCAATATAACCTTTGTTAAAAGTTACTTTAGCTGACTGATCACTTGAAATCTCTATCAGTTGATCATGATGATGGACTCTTAGCTCAGCTTTTGTTATGGCTTGCTCACTGAATGGATTGGCTATCCACACAACCCCACTCATATCCTTAACTGGAATGCAGTCTGTAAACTGTTCAATCAAAGTTTCGAGATGAGATGATACCAGTAAGGAGAAAGATGAAGTCAAGGGATGTGGCGCCAATACCCGACACATACTCTACAAAGTCTTGAGTACGTGTAAAAATTTTAAAATCTCTGTCTAAAGTTTAGACAGAGTTAAAACTTTGGGAGGTCGCCAAAATACTTAATCGCAATGTC
This sequence comes from Argiope argentata, assembly GCA_026289955.1. Classification (NCBI taxonomy): domain Eukaryota; kingdom Metazoa; phylum Arthropoda; class Arachnida; order Araneae; family Araneidae; genus Argiope; species Argiope argentata. The sequence continues at coordinate 3,337,193 of JAOUZG010044950.1, read as the reverse complement.
TAAAAGTTTGAGAACCCCTAGTTTAGACGAAATTAAGAAGTATTTTAAAATACGGATTCCGATAAAAAAAACAGAATTTTTTTGCAAGTCTTCAAGTTTTTTTTTAAACGGTGAGATAGTTTTGTAACTGGCTAATGACACTACACCAATGATAGGATGCATTTCTTTTTCTGATTCCACTCTCGGAGTATTTTTTAAACAGGATTTATTTTATATAATACTTAAGCTTATTGCTTTCATTATAACTTTGAAAGTTGTATCACTGATTATATAGCACTTGTTTTGGACAAATAACCTACTTTTATTTTTACTGCTAACCAATTGTGTTGCGACACAGTAGGATATGGAATTGGAAATTTTAACTGGATAATCAAAGATTTATAGAAGAGAGTTACATAAAACAATTGCAACGACCACAAATTACTTGCACTTCTTTGCAAAACATTAAAGGGAGGAGAAATTTAAACAAAATACAGAAAGATATATGTCTTGTTGATATGTATAATAATCCCCCATAGGGGCATCCCGAAATGAGGATGAGATGCACATTAATAGGTGGAGTTAGGCTCCTCCCATCGGTAACGGGACTTACTTCATACGAGAAAGGTTCTACCGTAGCTGGTGATGGCCCTCAGGATCGTCATAATAGTCCCCGTCAGGATTGCTATTGAGGCGATCCGATCACTCAGTATTATGATTTATTTCGTAAGTCTACTGGTGAGTCTGAGAATCTGTTATAACTTGCATAAATAATAATTGCACAAAATGATTTCTCCATGTTACACTACCATCATTGGTTTAGTAACTCATTTCCTTGTCTTATAGTCTTTGAAAGTTGTTTTCGTTACTGTTTCAAGCAAAGAAGATGTTCTCCATTAAATGATGATAGAAGATGACATGAAAAAGTTTGGGCTACTCATGTTGCCATTGTATGCATATCAATGACTATAAACATGCATTACAGTGTTTGGCGAGAATTCAATTCAAGTACGGATTGTTGAAACTTTATTTCCACCCCTCGAGGTTCAAGGTTTTCCGCCCGAGGGCGCTGTATCCCCCTCTGGGTTTTGGTTGTTTTTGTTAGTCTGTTTCTTTACGTGGTGATGTCTGTTGTGTGTGTTCGTCCCTCCTGTTAAATGTTTGCTGTGTTTAAAATAAAATGCGAAAAATCCACTAGTTGCCTCCTGATCCTTTCTGACAGGTAAGAGCTTTGATTATCCATTTTTCTGATTGAATGAAATGACAAATACGAATTGAAGTCTAATCACGGATATTGGTTATTATATGACTAAATCACATAGTGTGATTGTTGGATATGTAAACGAAACATTATTATTTACTTAGTACTTATAATTTTTTTCCTTTTCAATAATTTTAAGGAAGTTACGGGCTTTTATAATCAGAGAATTTTCTTAAAGTATTTATGTATATTTTCTTTATAAATTAATAAGGATTCCAGCATTTCCACTTTGTAGTTGCTTACCAGAAAAAAAAATCAGGTGTACTGCACTATTTGACTTTTAGTTTTCATAGCATTCAAGATCCTCTTAAACTCAGAATAAGATTTTCTTTCTTTTTTTATCAATAATGATTATCCCTTCAAATCGCATGTAATAGGACGGGACGCGAAATCCGATAAAACTTTATATATGCCCATATTTTAATCAAATTTACTCGTCTCATATCACGCAGTTTTGATGTTACACCCATTAACTCCTCAGGAAAAGGCTTTAGTTCTGGTATAGTAATTGCTATGGGCATATTGAGTTTAAGATTTAATAGCAAATAACCGAACTTAGCAAATAGAAATCTAAATTTTTAAAGGTATTTATAGTACCCAATTTAAACATTATTGTGACAATAATATAAAATCCATATACATTTTTGCTTCATTCATTCCAATTTTCAATCAATGGAAATTTAGACAAAATACTTCAGCAATACATATAAAAATCATACTTTTCAAAACGATAAAAATTATGCATTTATTACTTACTACTTTCAGCGTTCTTTTCAAACTTTTCTCTCTTTCTTTCTCATTCGAGATCTTCGAACTTGCTTCTTTTGCTGCAGAAGACTTGGTAGACTTTGGTATTTTACTTTCCATGCTTTCCTTTTTTCCAGTTACATCTTTAGTCCTTTGGTTTCTATTCATTGTTATTTTTTGTTTTTGTTTTCAGTGGGATAAAATATACCTAAAACTGAAGTTAAAAAAATATGATCAATGTCTTCAAAATAAACTATAGAATTTTTTTTTTCAGATTTAACAATGTGATGTATATTTTTTTATTTATTACTAGCCGCTTTGCCTACCACCTTATTCGCCCGGATTAATGCCGGATAAATTGTTCAATTAAATATTTTATACAACTTTGCCTGTTAATAGCTCCGTCAGCAAAATATTTTGAAGTTTCGAATTTTTTAGCCGCATAGCTTATACCATTTTAGCCATAGAGCCAATACCATTATAGACATACAGCCCATATCATTATAACCATACACCCCGTACCGTTAGAGCCATATAACTCATACCGTTATAGACATATAGCTCATACTATTATAGGCCTGTAGCTTATACTATTATAGTATAAACTACATACTATTATAGGACGAGCTACATACTATTATAGTAGCTCACACTATAATAGGCATGTAGGTCATACTATTACAGACATATTGCTCATACTATTACAGAGATATAGCTCATACTATTATCTTCTGCTAGCTCCAGTAAAATTTAAGCTTTATGTAAAAGTAGCAGTGAATAAATTTCAATTAATACAAAGTCTTTTTTTTAATCAAAAATATTTTTTTGAAAAATATGAATGCAGAGGATACAATTGCTCAACGTTGAAGTCTTAAATGTACTCGAGAATAATTTTTCGTTATGTATGCAATATTTTAAATAATTATTCAATAAAAAATTTTCTAATTAATTACCAAATTCAACTTTGCTTTTAAAAGGATGTAAATGACTGAAATAATATTTTGTTTCGTTTTTCGGTTAGTAAATATTCTTTAAAAAATTATGAAGTCCACATTTTTTTTAATCTTTTGAAACTACGAGTCATTACGCACAATATTTTTGACATTTAATATTTTAAATTAAAAAAAATGTTTGCATATTCTGCAATCAAACCGGGCCTATGAAGATATCACGTATTACAGTTTTAAAACAATCAACATTTGCATAAATTTTGGTCAATAAGCCTAGGGAAAAAATTCCAGGATGCCTATTGGCGTATCTTTCTTGAGAGTTCTGATGGAGTGGTCTAAAATTACATACATTTACACATTATTACATTACATACATTTTACAACATACCGTTATAGCTATATGTCTATAACGGTATGAACTATATGTCTATAATGGTATGGGGCTGTATGGATATAATGGTATGGGCTATTTCATCATATTTCAATATTTACAATTTTATGGCTGAATAAGTTTTAGTCACAATAGAAGAGATTTTTATTTTTATTTAAAAAAGTATTTTAATTATTAATTAAATTGATATTATAAAATAATTATTAATATTAATATTAAATAATCCTGTAGATGTAACTTTTTGTCCATTATTTCAACAAATTATCAGTTTTTAAAGTTGTGTTATCTCTATTTTATCTCTCGCATGCTTTTTTTATTATGTAAATGAACCTTTTCAATGAAGACCAGTACCATGATACCATGAATATTACTATTTTAACCGTTTGAGTGCGGCGAAGCACTATTGCGCTTCACTTGCCGCAAAGATAAGTATTCTTCCGCACTGAAACGGTTAAATACCTCACATACAATTTTAATTTCAATTTTATACAACTCACAAACTACTAAATAGTAAACCGAAACCTGACTCTTTAGTTTACGGCAATGAAAATAATCAAGCTATCAGATAGCTGATGAAGCAATGAAAAGGGTTTGACTTCAGAGTAACAGTATGTGACGAAAAAGTTTGCGTTGAATACTCATCGGTTTATGTGCCGTATTATTTGTTTTATAGTTTTGACGTATGCAGGGTTTATTCTTGTTCTAGTAAGCATAATTTGTGACCGTCAGATACTATAAAGTTTGCTTAGGTTTTGTTTCTTATATTTATTTTTCAATAATTTTTGTAGGAATCTTTTAAATCGAACGAATAAAATGATAACAGTTGATGCGCAGTTATTACAGTCGAAATATAAAAATGATTAATGGGTGAACAATTCTTCGATATGATTTTTCCCGACATAAGCAGCTTTCAAATGAATAAATTCAAATTCGGATATCTAAAAGAAATTATATTATTGTGAAAGTGATAAAGGAAAAAGGTTAATCCCTTGACATACGAATTTATTTAGCTTTCTAATCAGATGACGCATCCTATTTTCGTCATTTATCGTTAATTTGATTTTTTTAAAAGTAATATAGGGAGCATTTGGGATACCAAAGCCTTTCGAATTGATTTTTGAGTAACAATATGAAACGATATTGATATTAAATACTTAATTCTGTGATTTAGTTGCAGACTTGAAACTAAAAATTCAGTCATTCGATGCGCGTGTCAGAAACGTCATTGCTTGCGAAGCGGTTAACCACTTAACTGTTTTAATTTTTTTCTATCTCATAAGATAACACCTTCTATCTTGAGAATTTTTTTTATTTTGATCCAAATGGAAATCCATTGAATACTTGACTTATCTATGTATTCGAAGTTATTTTAACATCGTGTTATAATCATTATAAATGCTTCATTTTTAGCTTACAACTATCAAAATTCGATTAATCGATGCACGAATGGCACTTGGGCAAAATAGTTAAGTGGTAAATGGGGGAACATCTCTACCATATGATTTTCCAAGACCTGCATCTAGTCAAATGATATTTGATTAAGGCCAAATTTAAATGATTTTCAAGAACAATCGCCTTTCAAATAAGTATTTGATTATTGTCAAATTCAGATTAAAAAAATTAATTCAAATTCAATCATCCAAATGATATTATAGTCAAAATAAAAACAGGTCAATGCTTGAACATTACTACGATACGATTCTCCAAGACAAGCACCTCTCAAATGACATTTGATAGTGATATTGATGTTGACAAATATGGGACCAGTAGATAATTAAGAGAAATACACATGAAAAAACTATGAATGATTGACCTCAATGCATTATTCAGGTGAGTTTCACATTTATCCTAACATGGATTTAAAAAAAAAACAAAGATTGAAATGAAATCTGCTACGCATATTTCAATGTATCATGTCAGAACATCATTTCTTGAACGGCCAAGCACCAAGTGCTCGTGCAGGTTAAATCATATTTTATTCATTTTAATTGTTTCACTGAATGAGTCACTTTAGCATTGCAAACGATAATAAAAAAATTTTGTCCCGCATTTATTTATTAAAAAAAAAATCGCATTTCCTGTTTATTTCATTTCGTATAATCACGTGCTCAAAATGACATTTTTCTAGTTTTTATTTGCTGTAGTCATTAACTTAGTTTTTAAGTCAGAGCTTTTGTAGTAACAATGGCAACGCGTTATCAAAAGGTGATTTTTTTAGAATGCTCGTGCAGATAATAAAATTTAAATTTTTCGCCTACGGTTTTTTTGTTGACGCCACAAACCTCATTCCCTAAATAACATGTTCTGACATGATACAAATTCTTTAAATTAATATAAAGCTGTCATCATCACCCACTTTTCGCTTGTATTAAATCCGGAAATTTATATCCCGCTTTCTGATTTTCGTACTCAGCTGAACATCCAGTTGGAACGGTCTCCCCAAAACTTTCTCATACACTCTCTAATAAACTTGTCATGACAGAGAATGCCTTATGCCACTGGCGTGCAGTAGTTAGAAAATATTAACTTTTGGCGCGAATTTGGCATATTTACTGAATCCATCGTGTTATCTTTAGTGATTAAGTTGGTTGTTAATCCCATGCATGGGTAAACAGTACCCAAAGATAGAATTTGTGTTTTCGATATCTTTTTCTCAACCGATTGAAATAAAAATTTCACTTATTGTCGCAAAACCCCACATCAAATGTGATACAATTAAGTAAGTCATTTTTAGAATTATCGCATTTACATATTTCTGACAGCACAGACCGATAGACAACTAACTCGTAGTTGGATTTCTATCAAGATTTGTAGAGCATCTACAATATAGATGTTAAATCTGTGTACCGAAATCACATCTATTCGTTTTGTAATTATCAAGTTGATAAATGTTCGAAAAACGGTACAGACAAACTTCCTTTGAGCAGATTTTACTCAAAATTTGATAGAAATTATAAACATGTATCTAACACGAATCGTATCGTTTGGCTTTCAAGATCGTATAACAAATTTAAATAATGAAGCCTAAAGATTTTTTGAATTACCGTTTTCACAATCAGACGGACATTTTCCAAACATATGTTTTTCGAATTAAAGAATGTCTAAAAGCTGGCGATTCGTCTTAATCACGAGTAACATTTTTTGACGATTATTATACTTTTTCGATATTAAAATACGATATCGTGTGCGAGAAAGTAAAAAGGCGATGCATCTGAATCGATGTTTATTCTTCATGAATTTCATATTTATTGTAACATAGATTCCATTATATGGCATCTCTAAGCTGAAAAACATTCAATTGATATAACCTGCCATCATCAGGAAAAAGATCGTCAACAATCTTCCCACTTATAAAGTTACATCAGACCAGATAACTTACTATTACGTTGCTTTGTCATTACCGTGTTTGGTGGGATAAAAATGCGATGCTTTCTGAAAAGATATTTATTCTCCATAAATTTGACTACATGTGTTTGCCTAAATAACCAATGATTTTCAAAACAGCTTCAGTTACTGCCATGCCTCATGCACAAGTCCTTTTTAACCAATAGGGAACAAGAGTCGTTAACCAACCATGAACGAAAACGAGACTTGTTTACCTATACAAAACTTTCCTATTTCTGTATTCATGGCGCCTCTGCAGGAAATAAATAACAACAGATTATGACAAGCTGAAAACACTAGATTTTACTTTCTTATATTGTTTATGTGATTTTATTATTTTCAATTTTTGTTTTATTTTTTATTATTTTATTTGTTTTCTTTATTCTCAGTATTATATCTATTTGTATTAGTATTATTTGTATAGTATTATATTTATTTGTATGCAATTTTTTATATCTTATGTGTATTAGTATTCTTCGTATATTACTGAAGATAAATTGGGACTTGAGATTTTTATTGTAAACGCTTCACCTAAAGAGTTGAGTGAAAGCAAGCAACACTCGCTCGTTGTTAACGGCAAAAAGGTATTACTGGTGAAAGCAAGCACCGCTCGCTTGTTGTCATCGGCAAAAAAGGAATTATTCGCGCTCTCTTTGTTGCCTGTATTTAAATTTTTACAATCAGTATTATTTTTACCTTGAATATATTATGCGTGTTCATCGTCCATGTTTTGTTATATACATGTGTGTGTAAAAATATATAAGAAAAAGGCAAAAAAGGCATCTTTCATTGCATTGTAAATACACAATCTGCTACATATATAACGTAGTAAAGAGAAAGTATAGTAATAGCCGAAAAATTCAAATTCAAGGTTTGGACGAATCTCCACTTAGGCCTACCTGAGTTCGAGAAACACATTTATTGAAAATGTCCATCCGTCTATCTGTGACAAAGATAACTCGAAAGTGCTTTGAGCTAGATGGCTGAAATTTGGTGCCCGGTTTTTGTATCAAATTTGCAGATTTCTATTAAATTTTTGAGTAAAATCTATTCAGAAGAAGTTCGGTTATACGATATAATTTATAATGCAACAGTTGCATAATGAAGAGAGCTAGATCGATAAAAATTGGTACACAGATTTAATTTCTGTAATCAAGACAACTATCAAATTTTAAATAGACAGATAAAATGATAGACGAAACGGACAACAGTATAACTGTCTTTCGGCATATCCTTTTAGAAACATATTAACGCGATAACCCAAAAATGAAATAAATATTTCAGATTAGGTGCGAGATTTTGAGACTGAAAGCACAATTCTGTGTCAAATGTTTGTTTCAATCCGCAGACGAAAAGCGTATCTAAGCACAAATAAGATTTTTTCTATACTATTAATTGCCCAAAAAATATTTTGTAACTTGGCGTTCATCGACATGACAAGCTTTTAAGAGAGAACACGAGAAAGTTTTGCAGAGACCCCTACCACTTGTTTTATACATCAAAGTATTATCATTTTGATTTTTCGGAAACTACAGGAAACCATATAGCTTTCAACAGCTATAATCTAATGAAAAAAAGATGCATTAGAAGAAAAATTTAAATAGGAATCATAATAGTACTCACTGGAAACATCGGAATTTTTTTTTAATTATAGAAGTATTATTCTATTTTATACATTTGTTTTGTTTAAATATGTGATTAAGTAAACGAAGGATTCATTATTGCAAAATGATAAGTAAAATACATAATCGGATCTGGACTTTAGAATTTTAATATTAATTCAAATACATATAAATAATGGTTAAAATAATAAATATTTATCAATTCAATTTCGAATTATTCTGAAGATTTAATTTACATCTCACGATGATATCAGTAGGAGTTTTGAAGGTAGTTTATGAAAAAGTAAAATTAAACTCTTAGAAAAGTTCGAAATAATTTTAAACCTTTGAAGCCTGAAAAGTAATTCGATGCATAATTATTAGTCTAAAATGAAGACTTGTTTTTTTTAATCCGAAAAATAAATGTAAATAATTTTTTTCCGAGTTGAGTTTTTCTAAAAAGTTAATCTACATTTTCTTACAACTCTGTAGGTATTTGTAGCAATCAAAGTTAATAAATAAATAAGCAGAACATCAAAATAATGCATAATCTTGAATGGTGCCCTAGAAAAGCCATCCTAGTGTAATGGATTAAAACCATGATAAAGGTGTGCGATGCCCTTTTTAAAAAAAACTGAGTACAACATTTGTTGCATCTAATTATTATGGTTTTATTTTTCTTTTTAGAAATTTACAGCAACCAATTATTATGGTTTAATTTATCTTTTAGAAATTTGCTGCAACTGTTACTAGGATTTTCTTTTTCTTTTTAGAAATTTGCAGCAACTAGTTATTATGATTTTTTTTTTTGCTTTCAGAAATTTTGTTAAAGTATTTATTTTTCAAGTAATTAAAAAATTAAGAGAAATGAGTAGTTTATTCAAATACATACATTCATACAAAAGAATAGATTATTGATCGGATTTACAAATATATTATTTAAAAATAAAATAAAATAATAATAATAATAATACAAATTAAAATAAGTAAATAATATAAATAAACTGTCATTACTTCAATTTACGGTTATTTTATATTAGATTTATACGTAAAAATCTAATTTATATGTATTAGATTTATACCTTTTCAAATTTCGAGGGAATTTCTCAAAACTTTTTTTTAATTCATGAAAATGTTTGTGATAAAATTTTTTACAAGTCCGATAACATACCAGTTTCTTTAACCTTGGCAAAATTAATGAAGTGGGACTAATTACTATTACTGAAATTTATAACAGGGAATTCAAAGAACTTGAATTATGTCTATCTATATATTAATAACTCGAAATATTAGAAATAATTGAAAAATTTTATGAAATTTATTTCTTTAAGTCTTTTTTTCGACTATTGAATACCCCATTATTTTGAACATTATGTTTGACTATTAGTAGATTCAACGTGCGTTTTCGTATTTAAATGGTTGAAAATTTGAAATTTCAGGAGCTACTTTTAAGATTAGCAAAAAGGTAAAATGAAGTTTAAGGACTTAAAATAATGCCTTTTCATGCAAATTGCTTTCAGGTTTAGCATTTAAATAATATAATAGCTTAATATAGATGCAGTATATTCTTATTTTTAATGGAAATATACGATTTTAGAACAGAATTTTTTTGTCAATTCCATTAATCACATTAGTAACATTGGAATTTAAGAATGAATTTTAAGCTATTTTGCATATTTAATAAATGATATTAACTATATTAGTGCTGCGAGTTTTGAAATTTATTCTTAACAGAATAAAATAACACTCTTTAAAACTGAATCAATACAAATGCTGTTTAGAAGTTAAACATTCAACAAATCAAACAAATATTCAGTTCAAACTGAAAAAAAAATGCTATCTGAAAATCCCTCATTAATAATAATAATAATTAAAAGGCATTTAAAATGTTTCAATGCACAATTGAGAAATTTAAATATATAGTTAAGAATTTCATTATTTTCCCCCGGTTTTATGAAAAGAAATAAATATACTTACATAACGAAGATTACAACTTGGCATAAACATGAGTGAAATTGAGCAACATGTTATACAGAAGCAGTGAAACTCTTTCAAAACTTCGGATAGATTCGGCTGGATATTACCACCGCCCTGTTCGCATAGTTATTAGTGTAATAAATCATTAGACACTGAAATTTGATTTTAAGTTTTGAGCACTACATCTTATGTGTAGTAATATCATCCACTAAGGAGTATTGATTTTATACAAAATAGCATTATTGAAAGTTCAGTATGATTTTATATTTAAGAAAAGACCTGGAAAGCCGGCATCCTGGCATAGCGATCGCACGTCTTCCACTTGATCTAGATGTCCCGGGTTCGGGCATGGTTGTTCTTCTGTGTTCTATTTGTAAGATGTGTGAATGTGCCCCCCCCCTGTAAAAAGGGGCTGTGCAAGCGAATGTGATGAGTGTGTAGCAAAAGTCTTACTCCTGATCTTAGTTGGCGCTACTACAAAACAAGAGACGCTACTTAGGCTTAAATCACTGACTACCTCAGCGAGTTTGTCCATGGCAAGGGCCATAAGAAACAGCAATAGACAAGGAAAATCAACTGAATCGTTCCACATTGCTTGGGTTTTGAAAATAGCTTTTGTGAATGACACCTATTTTCAAAAGATAGTACTTAAATAGTGGGTAATAAAGATAATAGTTTTAAATAGGTCAATTCAGAATTTAAAGCTTGGTTTCACAATTCGTATCTTTAACTGTACAAAAGGAGACAAATGGTAACAGGCAATAGTTTTTCAGGAGCTGCATTGATAAACGCGAGAAGAATACTTATAAATGTGCAATTTTTGCTTTGATAATGTTGTATTGATTGACCTTATTCGTAATGTAAAAAAATTCGAATCACAATTGGATGTATCTTCACACCCTTCTTGAAATAAAAATTTTTTCAATAGTTTAGGTTGTGTTTAGAGGAAAACTTCCCATTTTATTTGAAGCAGAATTTTCAGTACTTCATTAAATTAAGTTACTTCAATTTATTGTTCAAATTTAAGGAAACAGACTGAAAAAATGAAACATGGCAATGTTATATATTTCATGAAATATGAATAGGATGGATTGAATTTGTTTGCCATTTACAAGTTTCAATTCTTTTTTGAAAAAGGAAGTATATTGTTGAGATTCCAAAGTTCATTACTTAATTTTTTTCACTAAGTAGACACAATTAAGCCATCGGTAATCAAGAAAGTATATCGGCCGGGATGGCTTGGTTGGTAGAGCGTTGGACTCGTACTGCTTAGGTTGCGGGTTCAAAGCTGACCAGCCCAAAGATTCCCCGAGTGTATGGCGACTGGCGCTCGTTAAATCTGTTCGTGGTCGCAAAGTCCTCCATATCGAGAGTAATATCACTTGGGGATACTGGGTCAGAGATGATCGTTCTCTGTTCCAGATCTAAATTACGATATGAGATGTATGAATGAATTTGCATGAATGAAGTCCGTCCCCTAAAAAGGGTTATGACGTGGAGTAGCTAAGTCGTACTCTTGGCCCTAGATGGCGCTACTTGTAAAACGAAGAGACGCATTTCTTAGACAAAATCTGCTGATCGTATCAGCTCGGGCTTGTCCACGGCAAGTGCCATTAGTCACAACAACAACGCAGAAATTATATAGGAATTCAAAGTTTAAGAATTTTATTTAAATGAATAGCATTTGCAGTCAAAAAAAATTCACATTAGATTAATCATAAAATAATAACTACTTTTTAAAAACGGCAATAGTAGAATATTCCCACAGTATTTTACCAAAACAATCAAATATAAAAATGTAAGAGGAGCGCGATAGACTAATGATAAGACATCGTCATCAGTGTCGAAAGTGTCAGTTTTGAACCTTATTTCCAACTGTGTTAGCGAATTTTGGTATACACTAAATTCATTTGGTTAAATTCCTTCGCCGATACTGTGGTGGTGTTCATAATGGAAAATTCCGGGCCAAGTACTATACTCGTCATCTGATCGTGTTTCAAAATTTCGTCATTAATCCGAAAAATGTCTTCGTATTTCTTTAAAAAGGCAGTTTCTACTGCACAACTGCATTCTTTTAGGCCATCTTTTGTAGAATTAATGATATATTATTGATAAGTACATCTTAAATTAAGTTCATATAAAATGTGAAACTTAATCTTATTTGAAAAAAATAATTGAAATACTATAAAATCTAAGGAGTTTAATTTAGTTATATTAATGACCCATTTAACAGCAAAATTAGGGATGGCTTTGAAATTTTGTGTCTAGATCAGACGACGAGAATGATGCCAGAGTATCTACCTCTTTAAGTAAACGTGCCACACCAGTTGGAAGATGTTTGGCTTATGATACCATATTTAGTGTACACTAGGCCCATATACAAAATGAATTTTTATTGGGGAATGTGTTTTAAACTTATGACCCTCCCAACCCAAAGCCAAAACCTCACCACGGAAACTCATTGACCTATCAAATTGATGGAAGTTGTTAGTTATGACACTTGCCATTTACAAGCTTCGCCGAAATATCAGCGAGTTTTAAGTCAAAAGGAGCGTCTCTTGTTTTGAAGTAGCTCCAATTAAGGTCTGGATTATAACTTAGTTACTCACTAATCACAGTCGATTGCACAGCCCCTTTTTACAAGGGGGCAGGCACATTCATAAACCTTAAAAATAGAACACAGAAGAACGACCATGCTCAAACCGGGACTCGAACCCAGGACACCCAGATCTCGCATAGATGCGCTACCCCTATGACAGGATGCCGGCAATAGAAGTTGTTTATTGCATGTAATCTTATCACATTTCTTTGATGCTAATAATAGCGGAAATAATTCTGATGATTGAATGATGCAAAGCATTAAATAATGCAAACTCATAATTTTGTTTGAACTAAATTTCCACGAAACATGTACGATATACGATTTTTAATGATGCAGAGCTCATGATGGTTATATTTCTATAATATACATTCTCTGATTTTTTAATTGTATTCAGAATGTAGCGTTCAAAGTTATTCTTTATACAAGGGGATCTGAAAAGGTGGATCGTGACTCCCAGGGGGTTGCGAGATGTGGAAGAAAAGTTTAAAGGAAATTAATTTATTGCTATAGTTTTCATTAAAAAAAGTGTACACATAAAGTTTTCAATACACATACAAGTTGGTTTTTGCGTTCTATTAGTTAATGGTATACATGAGCTTGTTTGTAATTAAACAATTTTTTAACGTCTGGAAGGAGCTTTGTAATACAATAATAATGTCATAATGTCAGTTTCCAGTGTCAAACGATTATATTGTCATCTTCTAGTGTCAAACGATTTCTTGATTTTGTTTTTAAATTTATCATTATAGAGAATCCTTGGTCACAGTTGTAATGTGTAGAAAATGGCATACAAAATTTTAATGCTGTTGTGGACAGTCCTGGGTATTCCTTTTCAATACTTATCCAATATTTGTCGATATAAGCAATGTTAAAATTTACTTTAGCTGACTGATCACTTGAAATCTCTATCAGTTGATCATGACGACGGACACTTAGCTCAGCCTTTGTTACGGCTTGCTCACTGAACGGATTGACTATCCACACAACCCCCCACTCATATCCTTAACTGGAATTTAATCTGTAAACTGTTCAATCAAAATTTCGAGATGAGATGATACTAGTAAGGAGAGAGATGAAGTGTCAAGGGATGTGGCGCCAATACCCGACACATACTCTACGAACTCTTGAGTCCGTGTAAATTTTTCAAAATCTCTGTCTAAACTTTAGACAAAGTTAAAACTTTGGGGGGGGGGGGTCGCCAAAATACTTAGTCTAAAAAGGTGGTCGCAATGCCTAAAAGTTTGAGAACCCCTGCTTTATACCAATTCGTGTGAAGCTCTACACTCTTTGGATAAGTTAGTAAAAAAAAAGAATATAATGGAATTTTTATTTAATGCATTTTTTTTCTCGTTTTTAGAGGGAATTTATTTAATTTAAAAACAAAATTGTTTGTTTCACATGTGATTAATTTTGAAATTTTATATCATATAACTCTGAAATACGGTCATTTCTCACATTATAAAATCAAAAAGAGAAAAAAACAGCAACCCAAATTTATTTTTTATCAGGTAAATATTTTTCGATTTTATCAAAAAAAATCAGAATTTAATTAATTTTAGAAAAGTTTAAAAAAATGATGTAGATGTTGCTTAATGGCAAAGCGCAAATTAATTGGGGCATTTACATAAAAAACTTTTACGATACAACACTTTCACTCTGGTACAAATCAGAATTAATTACAAACGAAATAAAAATCGGAAAATTTATGAGAACAAAAATAACTTGACAAGACTGCTCATTTTAAATCCGTAAAGGAACATTTTCTAATAAAAAGAAGCATTAAAAAGCCAATGCTGCTTTTTCAGTGCTTTTTTTATTTCATGAAATTTAAAAGAGCAATAAATAAGCAGTAGAAATATTTGCGAAATGTTAAGAGGAATCTTATTTAATAGCATTCGCAAATCGACTTTTTCTTTTATATATAAAAACCAAATGTGCTTCAATGATTTTCAGCATTTTGTTAATTAGAATATTTCTAAGAAAAAAAGAAAATAACTTAATACATAAAGATCAAAAGAATTTTTAAGAGTTTCATGGAATTGTACCAAATATTATTTTTAGAATTATAAAGGAGTAAAATAGGAAAAGGAAAAAAGATCAAAAACAGATAAAAAGATTTAAATTTATGCATTTTGTCGGTTAATAAAAAGTCAAAAGTTAAATAAAAAAATGGCTTAAGATAAATTGACGTAAATGCGTTTCTTATACCCACCGTATTTTTTAGCCACTATGGGTTGGATGTATTAACAATTTTATATTTAAACTTTAATGGTTTTTTGTGATAAAATAAATTTAAATATTGAATATGAGAAACACAGAGAGGTTTGTTTGCTACTTTTAAGTAATAATTCTAATTAAACCTTACAGCTTTATTTGCCCTTACATGCATATATCATATAAAGTGAAAAAAAAAGATTTATTCGCTTAATGCGTTATTGAAGAATTCGTAATTTTAGAAGTGATGAGATGGTATTAAGGATTCCTAAGTTGTTTTCTCATCTTATCAAGGGGGGAGGGGGTCTCGGTTTTCTGGTGGCCAGGAGGGGATGGAAAGGCATTTCGAAATGAGGACGAGATACTTCCAGTATACTGGTTGGATCTCACCACCCTGGAAGGTACAGAAATATGTGGGGTTTTATCTCCTCCCATACACGACTGAACGTTCTTCCTACGGGAAGGGTTGTACCGTGGCGGGTGATGGCCCTTTAAACTCAACTACGGTTCCCGTCAGTGTTCCCCAAGTTTTTTATTCCCCCAAAACTGGTACATACAGATATTTACAAATATACATAGTGCACTATGTACCCTGCATTATTTCTCCACATTGCCACCACACCGGTTCAGACATTTGTTTCATCGCAGCACTAAATTAGAGATCCCCCTGTGGTAGAATTCTTTCGGCTGCCTGTGGAACCACTGACGGACCACGTTCTTGGCGACTTTGTTACATGTGAATCTCTGTCCTGCCGGAAACTTCTTCAATGGAACAAAAGCGCGAAAATCACTAGAGGCAAGATCTGAACTGTAAGGTGGGTGTTCCAGATTCTCCCAGTGAACGCTCATTTTCACGAAAGTCTTCACGACCTTTTTGAAACTCGCGACACCACCATTGAACACTTCTCAAAGAGAGACTTTTCCTTGTACGTGGGGGGCATTTCCCTGTGAATTGCGATGGACGTTTGTCCATTGTTCCATAGAAAACGAATAACACTTCGCTGCTCATAAGCTGTGGACATCTGAAGAGCAACGGCCATCTTAAATGGCTGATAGCAGCACCACTCATCGGAGCAAAAGGCAGATACGTCTGGTACGGTTCAAGGAATGTTCACTGCTGGGCATGTATATGTTCGCTTTGTATTCACAGCCGTATTTGACTTAAAAAACAGGCGCAAAGACTTTTTGATTTGCCCTCGTATTTTAAATCTACTGCAATCAAGAAAGCCACTTTAATTTTATTACATACAGAGTAATTTATATCTTTATTACCAGGAATTTGAAAACTATTAGATTAATTTATTTTTTGGTTTCAGAAACATTCTTCTGGAAGGATTTTCCTTTTCCCGAAAGTAGCAATTTATATGAAAACAGATTCTCCATCTTTCCACCAAAAAGCTAGCTTCTGTTTAGTTATGTACACAATGTGATCCCCTTTTAGTTTAATTGTCACAAGATACTTCAAATAACTTGACATGCTTCCTTAGATGCATTTATATATCATTCTGTTTTACGTCCTAAAGCTCCGATAAACCATCTTCTTCAGAGAAACGGCGTTCTTCTTTGCTTGGCTAACAGAGCTTGCCCTTTCCGATAATTCGCATTGCTTTACTGAAGTTTATTGGTTTGTTTGTGTTTACAAAAAGAGATTATTTTGAAACATTAATGGCTAGACATAAACAATGAAATATTTTGTTTGTTATTCATGCATTCTGCTCATAAATCGGGTTTTCGATGAAAGACATTTGTGGATGCTTGCCAAGTTAGAATAGATTCAAAGACAGATGACATTTGCAAACAAAACAAAGTCAAAATTATGTAACAAACAGAAACTTTGTTAGTCGTTTCAGGCATCAGGAAGAAAATAATAATAAAAGATTAAAATGAAATCTGCTGTGCATATTTCAATGCATCATGTCAGAACATTATTTCTTGAACGGTCAAGCATCACGTGCTCGTGCAAGTTATATTTTTATTCATTTCAATGGTTTCATTCAATGAGTCATTTTAGTAAGGCAAACGATCCAAAAAAAACTTTGTATCGCATTTATTGTTTTAAAAAATATCCCATTTCCCCTTTTTTTATTTCAATTCGTATAATCACGTCCTCAAAATGACATATCTCTAGGTTTTATTTGTTGTAGTCATTAACTTATTTTTTTTAAAAAAAGAGCTTTTGTAAATGCAATAGCAACGCGTTATTAAGAGCTGATATTTTGAGATGCTCGTGCGGATAGTAAAATATTTATTTTTCGCTTGCGGAGTTTTCTTGACGTCAGAAAACCTCATTCCCAAAACAATATAATGTTCTGACATGATAATAATGTATGTATTAACAGTTTTATAGTAAATGTTTAATAAAGTTATATGTGTTATTTATGTACTGTATTAAACTCAATGTATTTAATTATTTAAAAATCATAATGAAAATTTATTGTAAATGATATTGTTAAATTCTGGAAAGTAAAGGTCTGGAGTAGTCTAAAGTAAAAAAGATTTTACATAATAAAATTTGCATAATTTTATTTAAACTGAATTAAAAAAAGACTATAATAGTGCCCGTCAATTAGAGTAAATTTCATCTTAAAACGTGATATATATTTATGGTGCATCTAAAATCCTTACTTATGTCCTCCTAAATTAAGGAAAATTGGTAACACACGAAACACAAGAGAAAGAATTTCTTCAAAGAATTTAGATGCCACAGTAGAGGTTGTGCATATATGCCAGAAGTGCTGAGAAAATTTTATGACGTGTTGAAGATTCATGACCACCGAACTGAGAAGGAAAATGTTCTATGAAGAATCATTCTCTCAGGGAAGGTGAAATAGAGATGGCACATCTGAATTTTCTTTTAAGTTCCCATCAGGAGTCAACAATTTTAATAATTTTTCGATCTAAAAGAATCATCTTAGGTTCTTGCTAAAGTGGTGGGATGCCCATTTAATTTACTGTCTATTATAATATTTAGATATTTAAATGATTGTTAATATTTGATAATCATTTTGTTCCGTTTAATTATGGAACTTTAACTAATTTGCTAATCTGATTATTACCGGACTTTTCAGTAGAGATTCGAATGCTTAAAGGTTGTATGACTCTCTGATTTATTCACTCGAATTGACCTTCAAATGACTTATGATGAAGACAAAGTCATTTGCATCGTGTGAAGACAAAGTTTCTAAAATGACTCCTGTATACAGTCTTTTGCTTTGGTTTGTAGAAGGGCCTTCTTTACTGTTACACATATCTTTGAGAGCATTTATATTTTTGATAATGAAATTAATTTTGTTGATGCTATTGTGAATGGAAGAAAACTGTACATTGAAAATGACTTGAATATAGAAGGAAATAGCCACAATGTACACTTTTTGCAATTTAAAATTAGGAATTTTGTCAGTTAACTGCTACATTGCGTGATCGGTAAACTTTTCTTCCTTGAAGCCAAATTCATTTAAATGTGGTAGGTTGTTTATTATGATTATATAGCCTCTGTAAAAGAAGTTTTTTTGTTGAGTTTAATGGATGATGGCGAAAATAAGAGATTGTTTAGTGAAATAGAACTATAATTACATTAACTAAAGTAAATAAAAAACAATGAGGCTTCTTTGTATGTGGCTTTTCGAAGGATTTGCTTAATTTCATTTTTTGAAAAAAGTACTTTTCGAAAGATGTGGCTGGTAGGAAGTGAAATACCTTGCTTCAGGGTAAATTATAGATACTTGGATGTTAATGGAAAATTACTTGGATGGACGTGTTAGCTTTTATTTCGTTTATACGTTCCAGTAGATTGAAGAGTTCTGAATGCGGATGAGCGTTTTTAACAAAAGCTTTATAAGACATTTGCCATACCTGGCAGTCAATATTTTAAATTATTTCACGTACCATAGAAAATAAATCGACAACAAGTTTGTCCAATAAACATTGTAATTATTTTTAGACAATTCTTGCTTGCACAAGTAAAAACAACGAGAAATTTCGTCATTCACGTCGTCAGATGGTTATAAGAACATGCCGCTGCTTTTACCACACGATCCCAGATCTTAATGCAATTAAGAATTTGAAGGATGCGATCGAACGGGGAATCAGAAAGCTGAATCCAGTACCATCCAATCAGAAGGAATTGGAAAATACAGTTCATAGGTCAAATTATTCCTGCCATCTACTAACATCTCATAGAATCTATGCAAAGAAGAATGTGAGTAGTATTACTGGCTAAAAGGAGCCCAGCGCTGTATTGAGGAGGTGGTCATAATAATTTGGTCACTCAGTATAGGTGTCAAAAGAAGGATGAAAGCATTGAAACCAAACCTCAAAGAAAAATGTTTTGATTCTTACAATAAGAAAGTGCAAAATACAATATGAATTTAAAAAACAATATAAGTTATATCCTAACGTAACTGCAGAGTTTCCTTTACAATTTCTGTATTAAGATGCATAGCATTTCATAACATTGTATTCTTATGTATTAATATTACAAGAATATTGTAATATTGATATTGAATGCAGTTCATGCTATACCTTACAATGAAACTAGATACATTCAAAAAATTAAATAAAATATGCCAACTGAGCCATGTTTATCCAGTAAAGAGTCAAAATTCTAGAATTAATCAGACCATCTCATAGATAATTAGATATCATTGCGGAAATATATGATATAATATATAAAGAATAAAAAATTTGCTCTACAGAGTTATAATTACTTTATTATGTAGATTTCCCTACTTTTTAAAACGACGCTACATATTGATTAAATTTAATGCATAATTTAAATTTCAAGTACTTATGAATTTAGCGTAATTTATGTATCAAATTATTACATCTACGAGCAATTTAAATGCAGCTTATTGGTTTAAAAATATGGTTACTGAACACTCAAATCATGCATGAGCAATACAATGAAGAATATCATCTTTATTTATATCTCATTTTCAATATACATAAACATAAGTTATCTCTAAATGATTACGTTTGATAAAAAGAAACTATTGCGTAAGTGTGTTTTAATTTGCTTAAAAATATATTTTCAAGACTTCTATTAAAACAGATAATTTTTTTTTATTAAAATGTACTTATAATTCAGCTTATGTTTTAACATTCATTTGATTACATCAGACATTTTGAAGATTTTTTAATAATACAATTATTTTGTGTTTACAAATTTATTAATTCCCAGAAGCCATATATTTATGATCAAGAAAGGAATAAAAAGGTGTTCTAAAGAATATTTTATCACACTGAATTACTAATTACGTAATTTCATCTACTATCCAATAAAAAAGTGACATAATTCTCAAGACCATTAAGTTAAAAAGTTTTGTAGAATAGACATGCATTAAGAAATTGCTATAAAAGAATAAATAATTAATATAAGTACTTAAAAAGAAAAGAAAAAGCATAAAGGTAAAAGAAAAGGCATAATATAAGTACTTAACTGTTGAAGTTGTTGAATAATTTAGTATTTACGGAGTATCGAAGAAAACAGCAAATTTTCAACTCGTACGACGAAGAAAGAACTTCACAACATCTTCCCGCCTTTTAATTCAAACGTTTCTTCTACATATCCAGACATGAAAGCAAGAATTTCAGGCATTATTGATAAACTGATAAGCTCATGATAAGGTCACTCTTTCTTGCGAGAAGACAGAGCAACAGTTATCAGTAAAGACATTAGCAACTGAAAAGTTGCGCCTCTACTTAAAAAGAATATAATTACGATATTATATTCTTTTTTAAAATCCGCTTATGAGAGAAAAAAAATGCAAATCTTATTATAGATAATTATGCTTAAATTCCCATTTGGATGTCCTTTTGAGGATATTCAAAGCAAATAAATAAATGTTTTACTCAGGAAAAATATATCTTAACTCATATTCTCAAATATTAAAAATATTCAATAAATATAACTGAGACAATTTTTAACACTTATTTTGACATAGAATTAAAAAATAGAATGTTTTATATTTCCATTATTTTCTACTTTTTAAGTCTACTTTCAGTTTTTTTCTCCATAATTCATTAAAATGGAATTTTCCATAAATTTTCTTTACAAAATCACTACATGATGGCGCCACTATTATGCAGGCTAGAATGATATATTGTCATTGAGATTTCGTTTGTAAAAGATTTCAAAATTCTAATCCGTTCACAAAATGAATAGAAAATCAATTATTGTTTTCAATTTTATGAGTTTGAATTAATCGAATTAAATAAAAGAGTATAAAAATACATTTTAATCTCAATAAAGCTGTTAAAAAGATTAAATTTTTAAATAATCGGATGTATTTAAATCTCTTAAATTCTTTTGAATGCAAGTGATGCTGTTTGAAAGTGTATTTATTCTTCAGAAAGTAACAATTAAAAGGCTACATACAGGACATTTAATAAATCTAAGGATAACTTATATACCTCGGAAATAGCACCAAGATATTGAGGGGAAAATATACCTTAATTCATTATTAATTGTATATAAATAGTCACAAATTGTTTTAAATGTTATATGTTGACATTTTAAATAAACAATATAAATAACAATAAAGATTTCAAAATTTTTGAGGTTTTTTGATAAAATCCGGTGAACTTTAGACATCAAATTTGATTTTTTAAATCTTCTAATTGTAAGAAACTTGCTTCTTGGACATTCTTTTGTATATATTATATATATATTTTCTTTTTTGATGATTTCAATAAAAGTTTAACGTATGGTAAAGGTAAATTATCATTTAATTTTTTCAGGTAATTATTGACAGTTTTTTTTTTAAAAAAATAAGAGTTAAAATTATAACAATTTGTTAATGGAATACATTAAAAGGATTATAATTTTTTTCAACAACAATCATAATCATTAATTAATTTAGTAAATTTCTTGTAGCCATTTTAAAATTGTCTTTAATATTAATTATTTACAATTCGTATCCCAAAAAATTAAATGTATTCACACTTCAAAATTGTATAAATTTTTTATCGCTTTTTATGCTAACAAAGAGAATTTACATAATAATTTCTTGTTTTCAATATTCTAAAAAAATTACAATACCCAGCTTTATTAATTAAAATTCACGCATTTGAAATTCAAATTTTGTTTTAAAAATATTACATTCTGTAATTTAAATAATTAATGTTCACTTTTTACAGCCGGAAGTAGAAGTAATTATCATTTTTTTAGAACTTCTAATAAAAGTTTTCTTTGAATGAATTGAAGCATTAATCAATCTTAGAGCCCATCTAAGAAAAAATCCGGCCGCATCTGGCAATTTTTTTCTCCAGAGAAATAATTTTAGTAATTCACCAAAACCTGTAATTAAAACAATAATCAATTATTTCGAGCCATATAAAGATTTAAAAAAACGTGCTTATTTATCTTTTATTCAAGATTCTTTTGAACAACTACAAAAACAAAAAAATCCTGTAAAAAGAGTAATGTTGTTGTCAAATAAAAGTGCGTTCCAATATCACTAATTATAGAACAAAAATATAACATCGTGATAATACAGGGTGGTAGATTAAATCTTTTTGAGCCCGTAAATTTCCATATAGCGTCACATTTAGCCAGAAATGTAACTTGTACCTATAGTGAAGTTACTACGCTATATTTATTGAGTCAGATTAAAGTGCTCCTAATTGCAAAATAAAAAATTACAAAAAAATATTAAAATAAACGCGATTGACCAGAAGATTCAATTAGAAAAAGAATATAATCTGTACCAAACTAAAAACGTAGAAAAAATTTCACATATTTATGCATAAAATTGGCGGTGACATGTTGGATTAGAATTATAAAATTTCCCTGTTTTGGAAAAAAAACTCATCTAAAAGTTGAAAAATGTTGGTAGCATTACCTTCCCTTCAACTGCATTTTCAAAATACTTTGCATAATTTTTTTTACTTCGATTCTTCATTATTTAACTCAGAAAAATTGTACCATAATGCCCTGGATTCATTTTTCAATATCGGACGAACCATTTTTCATATTGTAGTGAATAGAAATAATTGTAACCTATGGGCTGATCCTGGTCTAGTGCGACATAACCAGAAACTATTCTCGCGCATCGTAATCTTAATCGTAAAGCAAAACAGAATAAACCCAGATATAAATATCCAATAAGATTCAACATTCCCTTCTCTTTCTTCTGATCGTCGGCACGAGACTAGGCTCAGTTCCTAGGATAGATTTATACTGTTGCGTTTAATACCGGATGAATGAAGATTATTTTTATAAGGATGTTCAGTGATTGAAGCCCAAAACATCAACCTTCTATTTCTACACCAACATGATCACTCCTATCCTTACAATATCATGGAAAGTTTGCAATTTTGATCACAAATATCTCTGCCAGTTTTATAGATAACGCCATCAAACATTTAACGGGTGATTATTATTTGGATAACTTCCTTATCATTCCATTTACCCTTTGCATACACTGTGGATTGTTCTGATGAAAGACACCACCTTGCACGGCAGTGCACACTTCATTTTTGCAAGAAGCGGATAGCCAGAGAAAGAGCATGCAATGTTACCGGACTTAGACAATTTTTGAGATGGAGTGATTTTTTCTGCGCATGCTCAAATTTAGATGGAGAAAATGAGTAATGTTTATAATGCTGCTAAGTAAGAAATGGAAAATATAAATGAGCATTCTCTTTAGGGTTATTAACATAGGAAAGCTTTTTTTTGTATTTTGTAATCGAAAATAGAAGTTTTTTAAGAAATTTGCCCCAGGATTTAAGAAATTTTTCTACTTGCTTAAAGAAAAAGAACCTGGACAATTAAGACACATTAAATTCTGTTTGGATTGCGATAATTCAAATGAAACACCATGTTTATTTTCTTTGATGTTGATCTAACTGAGTTACTTTTAAAATTTCTTCCAAAAAGGATGCCGTTTGAAATTATTATTCCGTTATAAACAAGGAGCATTCTGACGGTCTAGCTATGCATGCGAACTGTAAATTTAAGTGGGGAAATCCGACCTGATTTTGAAGTTGGGTGCTGTGGGAAAACTTTATTTTTCGATAGTTTAAGGAAACAAAAGGGGTGGGGGTTAGTGGGATCTAAGAGTTTTAATCTTAGTATAAATAAATGTCTTTGTGGCTATGCATTTCTTCATCTCCTAAATAACTGCACCGAAACTGAACCAGATTTTGTTCCCTTATTACTTTTATTCCTTTATTTAATATACGAGGAAGAACAATATCAGCTTTTTAAAGTTCAATAATTAATTAACTATTCTATTATCAAGAAATTAAAATAAATGTATTCTTTAAATATAGATCAATTCTAGATGTTTTTTAAAATTTCTCTTTTCTTTTAATATTTTTACTGGCGATGTTTTTTTTTTTTGGTCTTATATCCATAACCATTATTATATTTCAATATTTGTATCGTAAAATTTACAGTACTAAAAATCCAACTATTATTATCTTATGGGAAATAATTAGCTGTTGGTATTTTTTATTGCCTACTTCAATTGATATAATCTAATTTCGATTTTAATTAAATCAGATAACAAATATCTTTATTGTCTGCTGTATATTATAAAAGTTTATCTGAAATTGGATTTTACTTAAAAATATTACACGTAAAAGATTTAAATCTCTAAAAATACCAGTAGGCATAACAATAAGTTGAAATGATAATTGATGAAACCGGTAGAGCGATTGGAGGTAGGAGAATATATCATGAATTTATTCATTAGAGAATATACAACGAATATTTTTTTTAATTATTCATGAATATGACATGATAAGTAAGGCACCACTGATAGAAAGTAACCACTGATATTCTATCATATAAAGAACTTTCATATTAAATAAAAATTAACGAAATCTGATGAGAGATTGAGGCTAAATTCTTTGATTTTCTTAATTATTTTAAGAATATTGATACTTCATATATCATTAGAATGTATCCTTCAATAAATTCAGAAAAATCAAATTAATAAAAACTATCAAAATAATGGCTTATTCGAAAATAAAAATTGAATTTCAAATTTAAGATTATGAAATAGTTATATTAAAAAAGCATACGTAATGGCTGCATTCGTCTGCTTATTAGAATTAATGTAAACAATACTGCATGTTTTACATTTTCCATTGGTGATAACGAAAAAAAATATCAAATATTTCTTACCGAATCGTGAAAGAAGGAAAATGATGAAAAGTGAAACTTTATGCAGATCAATGATGTTACATGGAAGGTAACAAATGAAGGATTTCAAACATTCATAATGTTTTCTTAGAAATGCACATCTGTTCTATACCTACCACGTTGAAGTTGAGATTCTTTCGTGAACGGTTTTCCGCACAGATTTATGGACAATTCGATTTTATGGACAATTTCGACAAAATTAATTTTCTACATCTTAAAGGCGTTTTCGGAAAGTTTTCCATTTAATAAAAAAAAGGAATAAAAAGGAAGAAAGAAAAGAATGAATGAAAAGACCCGGATAATACTTGAGAGTGTGGGGGGGGGAAGGTAGGCTCAAAAGAAAAATAAGATAAATAAACAATTTCAAAGAAAATGATAGAAATGATTCAGAGAAAAAAAATACATTTCATATGCATAAAAATGACGGTGAATCAGAAATGCTCTTTAAGTTAAACGTTTAAAAAGAATAATATTTATTAATCTCTTTTTTTAATCATACGAAAAGGATAAATTTTGAATAAAATCAATTGCCTCAAATGATGGTTTCCTGTGTTTCATTTTTCCTTGCCGTTAGAGTAAGTATTTCCAGGTACTGAGGGCGAAAATATTGCAGATTCTTTTGAGTGAATCAAGGGGGGGGGGAGTTCAAAAGTGCCATCGTCGTTCTTTAGGATACTTTATTTTTAATAAGAGTAAGATTTCTTAAATTAGCAAGAATATTTCATTACTTTTTATAAATCATTGAAGAATTTAAAATGCTCCAAAGTACTAACAGTAGTTACATACATAAGATTAAACTGCTTTATTATTATTTTTATTTAATTTTATCTAGAAAGTTGTCAATTTATTCTAACTTGAAAAACAAGTAGAGAAAGACAGTTTCCTATTTCAAAACATGCCAAAAACTATGTTCTAAATAGTATGAATCAGCTTTATTTAAATGAGATAGCTTTCTTCGTTAATTAAATGGAATAGTACAGAAATTACATTATGAAAAAGGATTGATAAGTTCTATTAGTTAAAGACAAGAAAACTGATAATTTAGTATCTTGATATCTTTCAATATCTGTTTATATGTTAGTAAAGTTTTTCTCCTATTATTTTATTCTTATTCCCCCCCCCCAACTTTTTCAAAAATTTCCTTTTAATGGGACTTAATGCGTACTCCGTTAGAATTTGTTCTTTTCTATTATTTAAATAAAATTTCTATTGTTATAAAAATATCCTAATAAAGTAAATTCTCGATACGAAATCATATTGTTGTTGTTACTTATGGCACTTGTCATGGACAAGTCCCACTGATACATAAGCAGATTTTAAACCGGATCTTGTTTTACAAGTAGCGTCACCTAGGACCAAGAGTACGACTTAGCTACACAGACGCCACAACCTTTTTTGCTGAGCGGACTTCATTCATGCAAATTCATTCACTCATCTCAGATCGTAATTTAGATCTGGAACAGAGAACGATCACCTCTGACTCAGTAGGCCCAGTGGTATTACTCTCGATATGGAGGACTTTGCGACCACGAACAGATTTAACGATCGCCAGTCGCCACAAAATCATATCCATCATTGTATAAAAAAAGCGAAATTTAATGATATATTAGGTATAGATTAATTAGATTAGCTATAAATGTATATAAACCATATATTTTAATATAATGGTTATTTTTGTTTTTATAAAATACAAAATTATAGATATGTATTTCAATATAAAAGTAACCGATGCAATTTTCCAGATTACTTATTTAATTGTAGTCCGTAGACAGAAATACGTGACCAATGAATTTTGGATGTTTCACAATTTACAAACGATGTCCTAATGCATGGATTGACAAGTTTCAGAAAAATAAATTTATTTAGCTAGAAAGATTGCATCACCAGCTGTTAATAGAATTTATAGAATACAAGAACAGCATAAGAACAAAATTTAATAAACATTCCTTTAGAATAGTACGATAAAATTAAGAGAACACCGAAAATAGAAAAATAAAAACAAACGATTCAAAAAGCTCAAGCAAATGTTTTCAGACTTTTTTTTATTTTTGGGCGGAAAATTTAGATTTCAATTAATAAAAAATTAACCTCTCAATTAACAGGAATAAAAATTAGCCTATGTTCTTCTGTTGACTATGATCTATCTGTATGCTAAATTTCCTCCAATTTCCTTCAGCCGTTCTGGCGTGATTGAACCCCAACATCCATCCATCCAAACTTTCACATTTATAATAGTAATATAGATTAACTGAAACGGACGAATTATATTGGAAAATAATGATCATAAGCTATCCAAATCATTCGACATCAAATGACAATATTCCATAAAACAACCATAATTTAAAGACCAGTAGTATAATTTAATGCTAATTTATATTGCATTAAACAAAACTTTACTGTTCAGGTATAGTAGTTATTTAAACCAAACAAACCCTTTTTATTCCGATATATTCATAAACATAATTAAACTCATATAAAATCACATATAGTAAATATATATATGTATCGGGACATCGCTTGAGACTTTGTAAGCAGGAAATACTCGACCAGTCGTTTTCGAAATAATTAATTCTATATATTCTAATGACAGAAATAAGGGCAGCGTATAGGACTCTATAGGGAGTAATTGGTTTTATATTTATAGATCTCCGGAGTGCCGTTGGATATTAAATGCAGTAACAACCGAGATATTTCCCTTGTTACGTAATTTGTTAAAGGCATTAGAGGCGTCTGTCAAAATGGCTCTTTACGTCATAAAGCGATATTTAAATCACGCAGGATAAGGATATTTAAATTGAAAGTTACTGGAATATACTATCTTATGGAAAAGAATATAAGAAATCTTGTTTGTATAAATATGAAATGGAAAGTTATATGGGAGCAATATAAAACGATTTCTATGAGGGAATAAAATGTGCAATTTTTTAAATCAAACAGTGTATTATAATATAAATGGTTTTACTTTTAAAGATTTAATTTCTTTTTGTACGAAATCGCAGCATTATTTTATTTCTTACATTTTAATTTGACCAATTAGAAATTTAGCAAAACTAAAACATTTCCATAAATGAGTTTTAATGTTCAAATAGATAATTCAAAATTTATTGAAACAAATGAAAGAAATAATTTTGGTTTTAAAAACTACTTATTAATGTCGCAAGGAAACTGCTTATGAGTATTTAAAAGATTTTAAAATATTCTTACCTAAATAACTACTCATAAGATAAATATAATTAAAATTTCCATGAATTCCATGTAAAA
Source organism: Argiope argentata (assembly GCA_026289955.1). Taxonomy (NCBI): domain Eukaryota; kingdom Metazoa; phylum Arthropoda; class Arachnida; order Araneae; family Araneidae; genus Argiope; species Argiope argentata. The sequence goes on along the minus strand of JAOUZG010044950.1, from coordinate 3,308,676 downwards.
AGGTTTCTTTGAGGGAATAAAATTTAAAATTTTTTAAATCAAACAACGCATTATATTTTAAATGTTTTTAATTTTAATAATTCAATTTCTTTTTGCATTAAATCAAAGCATTATTTTATATCTTTTCTTTTAATTCTAACAATTTAGAAGTTCAAAAATTTCCATTATCTTCCTTAATTAATTAAATTCCTTATCATTAAAACATTTCCATTTATCTTCCATATAACTTTCATAAATGAATTTTAATATTCAAACAGATAATTTAAAATCTAGCGAAATAAATGGAAGAAATAATTTAGATTTAAAAAATTATTTATAAATTTTTCAAGAAAACTACTTATAAAAGAGATTTAAATATTTTTACTTAAATAACTACATATAGGAGAAATATAATTAAAATCTCCATGAATTCCAATGTCGTAATTATCTCCTTTATCCATTCATTAGTACTTACGTATTATACCGTCTTCTCCAACGGCCGCCAACCGTTTAGTAACTCATTGGCGACTGATTTAAATTTGGCGATAACGATCAACGGATTACACCTCTACCGGATTGCCATAATTGGTGGCTTCGCAACTCATTGGCAATGACTTCAAATTTGGCGATAAAGTTGGACGGTATAATATGTAAGTAAAAAATATTAATATAAATATTTCCTTTAATAATAGTAGAATGATATTTGTTTATCTGATTTTCTTATAATAAACTTTGTTACATTAAAATTATTGCATTCGAATTAGATGTAACGATAGTCAAATACAAGAAAATATACAGTCTTTTATTTACATATTCGGTTAGAAAATGTTAAAATTAGTATTTTTATATTTAACATGTGGGGTTCCCGAATATAGCATCATAGTCTAATTATACGAAGAACGTTAGTAACGAATCCACCAGATTGTATTTTAATTTACGATGCATACGGCAATTGCACAAGAACACTTCCCTCGGTGATTGTGCAAATTTGAGGCAACCGATGAGAGAAAAAGGGCTTCTGGTAATTCCCGCCACGTAATATAAAGTTAGAAAGCAGTTTGATGGGAATGAGTCTAGCATAAGGTACTCATTAGATATCAAGTCGCACAAAGAGGATATATTTCTTCGTTGTACGTCTTTGTGATGGCGTTCAATTTCATTGTGATTTATTCGTTCTTTACGTGCCTTTTTTCTTTGTTATTATTGAGTATGCCTCTCACTGGTTGACTATAAAATTCCTCAATATCTGACTCAGATGGTGTTATATTAACACTATTCTTTGGTTTTATATTTTTAAAATGTCTAGTATCTTGAACCGTGTCAATTTTTAATACAGCATTAAAAATCATGTGACTAAAATAAAAGTTTGATCTATTAGATTTCAGTTAAAATTGCTTTTTGAAGTCTTATAAGTTTTGTAGGTTTACTCAAATTCTTCTTTTCAAATTTATACTTACTGAAGTAAGCGTTCGGTGACGTTTTTCATTATGGTTTAAATAAATAACTTCTAAAAAGATGCCAAAACTTTGATATTTACTCACTTTAAAAAGAAGAAGAAAATCTATATTGCAAAGAGCACTTTGGGGTGATGATTACTGGGAGTAGTTTATGATTATATATATATATATATATATATATATATATATATATGTATATATATATATATATATATATATATATATATATATATATATATATATATACTAGCCGCCCTTGGCGACCAGTCGGTTCGCCAGTATTAATGCTCGCTAATTTTTATGTAGCTAATTTTATGTCTCATAACAGGTTTTTCACCAAAATATTTTTAAACCAAACAAATTTTGATAATCATATAATTCATTTATAGTATTATTTCCTTCAGATGTTTTGTTTATTGTACTACTCATCATTCTCTTTCTATCCGAACAATGATTGCCCCCGAATTGATATTTTATTTAAATGGTGGAGGGAAAGGTCTAAAATTCTGTTTTTATAGAATAATGAGATTCAAATTTTCATAAATGTAAACACACTAAACAAAGACACAATTGGTTTTAAAAGATGCAAAAGCTTAAAAACAGCTTGGAAAATGCCTCGCACAGACGAAATAATGGTGACACACACACCCTTCTTTTCTTTTCTATCCTTTTTTTTTTCTTCATTACTTTCCTTTCTCTAGCAGGCATAGATGAAATATTCATACCGACTAATAATAAAAGCAACTATTTTCTTTCTTTTTTAAACATCCCGTTATCTATGAATGAAAACCAACTGACTTCGCGTATTTATTTCTAAACAAATGATAATTTATTACTTCCTGCTACCTAACTCAGTTGGGTGTAGGGGAAGGAAATGAAGATTTTTGGCCGGAAAGTAAGAAAAGTGTCATTTTAACTATTTTCCACGCATTTTTTAAATTTTTTCTCTCCATAAAAACCATCCTCGTGCCTTAATGAAAATATTTTTAAAAAATTAGCTGAA
>JAOUZG010044950.1:3244838-3305837 GCA_026289955.1 Argiope argentata | reverse complement strand
AACATACACACATTTTATAAAAAAATTTCTTCTACATATTTTTATTACACATATGAAGGAATTAAGGTTTATACTTTACTTTGTTAAACTGGAAATTAATTAGGAATTAAGTCTTATTCAATTTCAGTTTAAAAAAAATCCAGATAAGACAATACAAAAAAGGTACGTGCCAGAATTGTTTCAATTAAAATGTAAACACATATTTTTAATTCCATGGATTCTCTTTCTTTCAGTGAAAATACAAGTGGTGTTCAAAACTTCTTCTTCAAAATTAATATAAGTTCTTATTAAAGTTTTATTATTACTATATGCTATATACTAGAAACGACATAGAATGCCTCGTTCTTTTTTGAAGTTAAAGCATGCCTCAGGGGAAAGACAATCAGAATTTCAATATTTTAATTAAGTGGCTTAGAGTCAATTAGAAATGCAAAGTTTTTTTTTCTTTAAAGAAGACAAAAATAAATAATGAGCAGATTGTAGAAAGATTTGATATCGTTGGGCTTGTTTGAAATAATTTTTTTAATTAAAGTACACTTATTTCACCAAATATTCTTTTCTTCAAATGAAAAACAAATTCCCAGTAAAATTTTATTTTTATTACTTAATGTCATATTATGCGAAAAATAAAAATGCAAAGCCAGAAGCAGTTTAATGAATGAGGTTTGATTAAATACTAATAATAAGAAATCCTTTTTTAAAGAATTTGCATGGTTCAAATGTACACTTGAATAATCTTCAGTCAACAACACTATTCTCCCAAAAAATACCTCTTTCATTGTTGAAATGGAGCACAAGGAAGAAACTAAATGAAACTTAATTTCATGAAGTTTAAATATTTGATAGCTAAAGGGTATTTAAATTTCAAATCAAAGATGAAATATGTTGCAATTGTTTTTCCTTCTTATTAGTGGGTGATGTGTCCCGTGAAAGCAGAAGAAATTTCTGCTGAGAATTTCTATGGAAGCATTTAAGATGATATTTCAATATAATCCAATACGGAAAATCACTTCTATATATTTAAATACATTTATAATGATTAAAATATCCTATTGATAGATCACATCGTAGGAGTAATTTCCGTTGCTAATGCTAATTTTTTTCACTTTTTCTTACTGTATTTTTTTCGCTTGATTCAAAAATTGAAAAATTTCAAAACTATTCTTTTTTTGTTAAAGATATTGGGCTAAAAACTGTTCTCTTTGAAAAATTATTTTTGGATTTTGTATAGTAATAAAAATAGAAATAATATTTTTTTAAATAAAATTGTTATTGGATAGTACTTACAGAATGGCAATTTCATTTATTTTATATTTTCTGTGAAACCACAAAACAATAAAGTTTCTTTTTATTTAAAGTACTAGATGCTTTAGGCTATCAGTAGTTCACTAGTGTTTCCCGCATCCCTAGTGTCGGGAAAGGGATTGGACGTCCCTTAAGAGGACGCCGCCAAATCGGAAAATCGACCAGTGATGTAATTGTGTGGTTACAAAAATAACAGTTGGCCACAACAACCTTTGTCGACATTGCTACGTTCAGCGGTTACGGAGTGGTCGGCTGTACAAAAAGAAAGAAATGGCTCACTGGTATTATTCATCACTAAATAAATCAAAGAAATAGATTGTGTTAGTTAGTCTTAATTGCTTCATTAGCAAATTACATTTACTCTTTAAACTTCGATACTAATTCTATTTCAGAAGTTTTATACAGTTCTGCTCAGTTTAGCCAGATTTCCAAATATTACTATTTATAATTTTATATGTCCCCTTTTATCACAGAAAAGGAATGCTTAAAATGATTTTAATTAAAATAAATCATTTTTGCTTTATTTTGAAGCTATAGCTATGTCTTGATTATAAATATGACAAAATTTCGAATATTTTTTTAAAAAAATTAAAATAAAAATTTTATTTCACTATACTAAAGCTTAATTAACATGAAAGAATAAGCCATATTTCCCGGTTTCAGAAGAAAAAATATCAGGAAAAAATATTAGAAATAAAAAGGTTTGATTTAGGTGTAAATTTATCAATGATTATCTATTTTATTTAAAATATTTTTAAGATCTAATCAATATTTTTTATATTTTCTTTTAAATTTAAAATCTGTAATATATTTGTGTCACTTAAAAAATATATATTTGAAATTTAAAGATGAAGTAAAACTTATCTTTGTTAGATAGCAATTTCTTAACTTATTGGTGGAAAACTACATTTCTTTGAATTTTTTATCAATTAACATTTAATTTGCCTTCCCAACTTCGACGTTATATGCACCAAATTTGATAATTCTGGATCAAAAGGTTTGATCTGTGAAATACCAGACAGAAACATGGACATTAATACTCGTTATTATTTAAATTTGTGATGACGTGATACAAAAATGAAATTGAATATTATTTATTACAAGGGATAAATTCTGTAATCTGTACAGTTGAGATACTTTACCCAAATACAATCTTTATTAAAATTGTCTTTTATTTTTACACAATTTTAAAAGAAAACCAAGAATTATGTTTTATAAAAGAAAAACATGTATGAGAATCCTCGCAAAACATATAACCATTCATATAAGTAATAACAATAAAAATAATGCGTAATTTGTTTTATAAAACTGTTAATAATTTAAAGTAAATTTTTTTTAACTTTAGAAAATCATATGAAATGTAAAATTTACAAATCAACTTTTCAGGGTGTTTTTTTCCCACCATTATTTCTAGAAGTAATGAATATGAATGTTTGAATGCATGTTTGTTGGTGATTTACAGATCAGACTGTTTGACATAGAATAACCTCACAACTAGACATCTATACTTTGGAGGGTGGGAATGTATATCTTGGATTGAATTTTAAAATATAACTTCTATTCTTTAAAAATTAAGTAAATATTTTGACTTTTCTGCTTCATGTACAACATATGAACTTATTAGACTACAAAATATTTTGTATTATTTAAAAAAAGAATTTTTTTCTGGCAACATTTTTTTAATTGGCTGGACAATAATTTAGAAATAATTATAGTTAATATAAATTTTATAGTAATTTTAATTTTTAAAAAAATAATTATTTAATAATAATAAATAATAATTTGATAAAAATTGCAATTTATTATTCAAAATGTCTTTTAATTATATTTTACAACAATATATTTGAATTCTGATTAAAACTGAAATCGTTTTTTATTGTTACTATTAATATTTCAACCTGATAATTTTTCCATTGCTGATAATCAAAATTTGAAGATTTCTTATTCTTCTATGTGTTGATTAGGTTTTATTTAGGGTATTTTTTTATAAATATATTGAAACTATTATTATAATTAAGGCCTTGCGTCAATATTAAGCAATTTTTTTCAACAGTACACTTAATTTTAAAAACTGTCTCTCTTTCCTGTGATAAAAAGAAATTGGAATATAAAAATATTTAAAAGGAAATGAATCGCAGAATGAACATAATAGTGCAATACTTTTAAAAGGATATGGGTTATATATCTATGGAAATTTGAAGTAAATAAAATATTTCTGCTATGAATCCAATAAAATTTAATTACACAAAAATACGATAAGGGAATTTTTAGCAAGTTTTAATTTCAGAGAACCAACTTCTCGATGAAGTCAGCATGGTGGAAAAATGTAACAGTATAAATTGCGATCTCATTTTACCTCGCATTTCCCACGCTATATGAAACTTTCCAGGAATAAATAAATCCGTCCAATTTCGGCACTCGACGGAAATGACTTTTCCTTTTTATTTTCGGAGACAACTGTCATCGTCAGAAATGGATGCTGTTATTTATTCTGCAATTTTTCTTTCACCTGCTCTTGCGAGTTCTTTCAATGCAAAAGCGAAATTCATACAGTGTTTTTGCCTTTTATTTGCACACTGCTCCAGCTTCATCGTTTCTTCCACAAAATATTCTGTTGTGACAATGCTATCTTGTAAGGAAAAAAAGGAAATTTGTAAAAAATGGATAGCTAATTTTTTTTTATTTCGTAAATATAACGAAATAAACAACCTCTGTACCTATTTTCTGCATATCATTGGTGAAGACAGTCAAATCTTTTGCCAATAAAGAATCTAATAGCAGTTGTTATTTGATAATTTATAATTGGCTCGGGGTTATTTGCTTTTTGTCTCGAGGTAATTAATGGCCCGTAATTTTTGTGATGGCTGATATGGGATTGTGCTTTTCTATAAAAGAGATTGGAATAGGATTTTAAGAATACACAAGATAATGGAACTGGGTGCGACTACGAATAGAATGGAAGTTTGTTCGTCTATACAAGAGCTAAAACCACTCTATAGTAAGTGGGAACGGTGAAAAAAAGAAGGAAATAGGCCATGTACTGTGACAAACATTACCTCTTCACGAGTCAAAGGGAGTGGTTATAATTTTACTATTTTAATGACTTTATAAACAGAATGGTTCATTCTTTCACCACTCCTTTTTCTATTTGCTTATAAATATTTCCTTTAATCGCTATTTAAGATTCCACCACGGGTTTGAAGCTTCTATTGGAATACCTTTGAATTTGAGTCAATAATTACGACACAAAAAGGGAGATAAAGAAAAAAGGATACTTACGTATTAGACCGTCGATCTTTATCATCAAATTTTAAGGCGTCGCTAGTGAGTTGCTAAACCAACAATAACGGCAAAAAACCGCCATTATTTAAAAAATTGTTCAAACCTTGTCTTCCGACACTTTGTTGGTTTCATTGGCGTCGACGGTTTATCGCCAAATTTGTATCCGTTGCCGATGAGTTATTAAATCGTTGACATCGATGGTCTAATACGTAAATACCGAAAAAATGTTGTATGTAAATCAGAGTTTGTTAAGTTTTTTAGATAAATTTCTTAACTTACCGGTGTAAAAGAAATCACACTTTGTATATATCGTTGTTGTTGTTACTTATGACACTTGCCATGGACAAGCCCCCACTGACTATATCAGCAGATTTTAAGCCGAAGGAAGTGCCTCTTGTTTCAAGTAGCGCCAAGAGTACGACTTAGCTACACGCTCAGCACAGTCGCTTGCACAGCCCCTTTTTACAGGGGGGCTCAGTCACACATCTCACAGATAGCACACAGAAGAACAACCATGCCCGAACCCGGGACTCCCAGAACACGAGGAAGACGCGCTACCTCTGTACCAGAAAGCCGGGACACTTTGTATATAGAAAATATATGTAATTAATTTATGAAATTACTTTCTAAAATTATTAATGCTGTTTATCGATAGCTCAGTTTTTCACCGGAAATCGATATATTTTCTGTAATAACTTAAACATATAGAAAATCTCTTCTCATTATCATTTCTATAAAAATATGATAATGCGCATGCGGCTTTGGTAGATAAATTATACATTTATCGCAATTTTCTGAGCCAGTTGGTCAATGGAAAGAAATACATAACTCACTCCTGATTCACTTTCATCACAAAAACAATATAACAAAGAATAGTATCGCCTTTGTACACACTCACACACACACACACAAAAGAAATGGGGAATAACACTCCTGCTGGCTATAAAAGTAATTGTTTCTTTCGTTGATTCGAAATGTAAAGGTTAGAACTATCCCGGGTCTTAGGAAAAAAAAAGGTGAAGATTGAATCGAAATGGAAATTGTTCTACTTCACAAAATAGGTTTCTTTCTTGATAGGAAGCGAAAAAATTGTGTTGAATAGCCAAGAAACAAATAAAGAAAATGGAAAGACGGAAAGTTTCGATTATGGCAGAAATTTCGAAGGAAACAAATCGGCAAAGGCATATTCCAGAACTCATGCAACATTGCTCGAGACCTCATATTTCCGCTGCCTATAAAATATCCATAAAATTTATGTTGCCATTCCAGATGTCAAGTTTTCTTACGAGTTTTGAAGGAACTGAATTTTATTTATTTTTATTTCCGTTCCCACTGTTCCTGTATGGAAGATGTGAACTGGGTTGAAGTAATTTGCTTCCATGTGCAATTTTAACAAAGAAATTTGATTATTTTCATTTGTTTTCCTAAAGTATGAGAAATTTTAGCTAAAAGTGTTTATTATTATTATTTTTTAATTTTTACTACTTGAAATCGATAGTCCTTTTAAAAGATATCAACATAGTTTTTTCTAATAGTTAATCAACATTTCTGCTATGTTAAAAGGAAATCTACCAAAAATCTATCTGAAGTACCAATGAATAACATATTAGCAGCAAGAATTTCATACACAGAAGAAGTTTAAAAAGATTAAAATGAAATCTGTTACACATATTTCAATGTTTCCTTTAAGAATGTAATTTTTGAACGGCCAAGAACGCGCTCGTGCAAGTTAAATTATATTTTTATTCCTTTTAATCGTTTCATCGAATGAGTCACTTTAGTATTGCAAACGATCCAAATAACTTTGTCTCGCATTGATTGTTTCAAAAAATATCACATTTTTAAATTTATTTCATTTTATATAATCACATCCTCAAAATGAGATTTTTCTAGGTTTTATTTGCTGTAGTCGTTAACTTATTTTTTAAAATCAGAGCTTCTGTAAATGCGATGGCAACACATTATAAAAAGCTGGTTTTTTAAAAGATGCTCGAGCATATAAGAAAATGTTTATTTTTCGACTACGGATTTTTGTTGACGCTCATTTCAAAGAGAAATAAAGTTTCCTGTCGACAATACTTAAAATTTTAGTAAATGATTTGTTTTCGAAACTTAGAGATAGGATAAGTCCTTAATTGTCCTCATCATCTAACTAATGTTTAATTCCACTTCAAAATATTCCTCATATAGTTTCAAAACTTCATCATAATTGAATCAAACTAAAAAATTTAGACTAAATTTAATTTTGATACATCAACATTGAGAGAGATATTCAGATAAATATAATCAATTGTTTTCTCCATATAATTGAATAATTTTCTGGATAGATAGGAATTACTAAAACTTTTTTCATTTTCTTAAGGACAGTTAAACATTTAAAAAAAAAGGTTTAAAAAAATTCTAAAATTTTAATATTAAAAATGCTTAAAAGACACTCTATATCACAACACGCTCAGTCTACAATGAATTGTATGATAGTCACCGGGCTTTCATGGCCGGAATAATCACATGATTTCAACATCAATTTAATGATCACTCTTCCATACATGCCCATTAATTCTCCAGAATGGTCAATAATACACACAGTACGTGAGCAACGCCTTCCTCTGTCTAATGTCTACCAACTACAACTGTTTATTAATGAACTCAATTTGTAGTTATTCCACGGATAACCCTTTGACTTGATTCAAACCGATTATATCTTGCCTCATTTATTTTATCTTATTGGAGCAATTTTGCTTTACGCACCGGGGGATCTAATTGCAACAATTTAAAACACACACATCAGTGACTTGTTGTTAGATGGAATTATTTGAAGGATATTAATTAGGAAAACAAAAGCACTTTTGAAATGACAGTACTTGGAGCAAATAAGTGTAAATAAAGTGAATGTAATACAGTTATATGTTTGAAGTATATAGTTATAGTTCTATTTTAAAATCTGTAATAAGTTTTATTAAATTTAAATTTTGACCGTCGATGATTTGTTGTTAAAGATAATGAGGTAAGTGACACCTGTAGTATTTCGCGAATAAACGTAGAAATTATTTGATAATGATTAGTTTGTTCAAAAAAATGCGTAGGCTTTTTATTTCAATGAGTCATTTTATCTGCATTAAACAATGTAGCAACAGCATTAAAAGCTATGAAACGGCGAAATTGTTGGAAAGGTCTCTGTTATAAATTTGAAAAGGTTATAAAATTATTATTAAATTTTCTAATAGATAAATAAATCTCCCTATTGGGCATTATTTAACACCATATGAAACTGATTATTTTCCGTATCAAAAATAATATGTTTGGCATTTCCTATTTGCTTTAATTTGTCTTGTTTTAAAAGCTTAAATGCTTTTGATCAAAATTATTGTTTTTCTATCGATTCGTTTTAAGATATTTTATAATATAAACAAGTTCGAAACTGAAGAATTGGATGCAATTTTAAACATTGATTTAAAAACTAAATAACATTGAATTCCAACTACATATATACATACACCTATAGTAGAACTTATTTGAAAATTTCAGGAAGAACTTTTACGACTAAATTAAAAAATTAAAAATAATTGAAAGTAAAAGGAGTAGAGTAATTAAAGAAAAAAAATTAGTTATAAAATGATTAAAGAATTTAAAATCTTTTCTCATATAAGCAAAGAAAATTGTCGCAAGCACCACGCTATTTCATACTTACACCCTCTTTGTTTGATGATAGAAATTTCTGTCATAACAATTTGTGAACAAAAAATGTACTCAAAACATTTATCATGTCACTAACCACCATGGAACTATTCTGGCCGTCTTCAAAAGGATGTGAAGTGAAGAGTGGCAGAAGCTATGAGTAATATGGGATTGTCTCGACGCAGAGAATGCCTGCGTGTTTTGCAAGAGTTCTGAGAACTTCTGCAAAACACGGATTACCTTTATATTTCCTACGGTCACTCGATTTTCCCTATAATTCATATGCAAAGACTATAATAAAAATACCCTATAATTCGCATATATCCGTATTGTCACGTGAATCCGCGATCTTTGAAAAAGCCAGTAACAACTCAACTCGGTTTTGGAATTAAGTTTTTTCGGAAATGTGAGAAGCGTTGAAAAACAACAGCTAAAAATGATTCAGATCTGGCTCATATCGTAAATGCAGTAACTTAAATTTAATTTATAAATAGAATAGCTTGTCTTGTCGTAGGAATAAATGTTATGTTTTGTTTTCAAGGAGAGTAGTTTTTTCAATCACAGTAAAAGAATACGTGTATCATAAGAAAGTACACGACACGTATAAAAAAGGAGAAACTGATTGCAATAATTGTAATAATTTATTCCGTTTTGGGAATATTTGAGTACTTTTTTATGCATAAATGCTTTTAAAAAATAAACTAGAAATAATAAAAGAAAAAATGCAATCAATAATGAAGATAATTGTTCGGTAATTTTAAAAGATGTTCGAAAATATAATTCTAATGTGAAAAAAATTCAAACTCTTCTCTATAGTAATCTTGTTTTGTGCTTTGATTTATATTTCCTTAGAATTTATATATTTTCAGTGAAGCGAAATAAAGTCTATGAAATACTTTTGTTTTCATTATAGGATAAATGAAAATGTACTTAAATTGTAAATGAATTATTAATATGAATGCTTTTTAACGACATTAGATTTATTTTATCATTAAATAAAAAAGATTATCATTACTTACTTCATGTGACAAACAATTCCCAAGAATATAAAACTAAAAAACAACCACCCTAAATTGGTATGAAAAAGAAAGATAGCTCTATAAGTGCAATAACTAAAAAAACTTACTTCATTTTTTGATTTCTTATTTTCAATAACCTTGCTTCAAGAAATACTGTCTTTTTGCACTTCTTAGTTGAAATATTTGTCTGCTTCATTTACCGTTAGAAAAGAATTCTTTAAGTAATCGTTATTTGATATTACATTGCCCTACGGATAAAATTATTTTTGGAAATAGTTTCCATTTTTTTTACGGAAACATCTTCGAAAAAAGAGGGTATTAAGATAAAATGTTGGAAGAAGAAAATAAAAGCAAATATTTACCTAAGAGAAAAAAAAAGTATTACTTAAAGAATTTTCAAGACACTTTTATTTGACTTAGAAACTTCAGAATATTTTTTTAAATCTTCCAGTCAACATTTTGAGCATACTTTAATCTTTCTTTAGTAGCATATTTCCACTTTATATCAATATTTGATTTAATCCTAAGAAATATTACCGGATCCACAAATGTATTTTATTAATTAAATTAATGTTTTCATTTAATTATGTGCATTTCAAATTGGTGCACGAATGCGTTAGTTACATGCTATTAGAAATTATATTATTATATAGTATAAAAATTATATAGTAAATATTAAAATTATATAGTACTCTATATAGTATAAAAGTTATATAGCATTAAATAAATGCATAGGTTGTTAGAACAAAGAATTTATAGAAATAATTAATTTCAGAAGTTAAAAAATATGAATGAAATGGGCGTTTAGAAATTGATATCAATATTACTCATAAGGAAAGGATTTAGTATTGCATTGGTTTGAGTTTTGAGATAAGGTCTGATTCTGAATTTTCCGTCTTGATTTGACATCAAATAATTTTGTCAGGGAAAGGAAATAATAAAATTTACTACTCGGTTAAAAGAAATTATTTCATTTTTGGCATGCATTTGCATGACCCGAAATAACATTATTTTCTTTTTTTGTATTCTTCAGCATGATTAGAAATCATCACATAGCGTTCATTCTTTTCCACGCCAACTCTTTTGTTAGGTAATTAATGTTACTAATTTTGTGTATATTAGATGTAAATAATGTACATATTTATGAATATTTGTGTAAATACTGTATAATTGTGTAAAATAATTGTAACGGAATCGCACGTCAGTGAGAATATGCCTTTCTATGGGGATTTATTACATATCACCATATTTGACTAATTTGGCGATGTAGGTGATTTGGCGATATAATGAGGTCGCTAACGGTTTTTACTGCTTTCTAAAATCTGTAGTAGAAACTGAGAAATAAAGATTTGTTTCTAAGGAATGATGAAGAAATTTCCAGACTTATCCGGAACGAGCGATCGGTTTCCACAGTTGCCCCGCCCACTTTAGTGGGACCTTTTTCAAGTGCGGCTTAAGGTGGATATCAGATGTTCGGAGAATGAACTACGTTAGTCGCCTTAGTTTGAGAGAGCGTCTTATCTATTTGACGTACGTTCTATAGCCTTGTTATTAACCGAAATTAGCGGATTGAATAGAGTTAATTCACTTTGAATTTGTAGCTTGTGTTGCGTGTATTTAATACACGTTTTCCTAGACAATTAAGTCTGCATCTTCGCATCGTTCTTGTGAGAAATCTTGTAACATTAACTTAGTAAAGATGAGTAGCATTACACATTCATTAGATGAATTTAAAAGTTTTCAAAAATTAAAAGAAAGATCAAGAATGCAGAGTAGTTAAAGTGAAGTGATAGAATTTTTGTGTATGTAAATTAAAAATTACGCGTACTACAATATTTTAAAAGTGAAAATTCTGTGTTCTTGTTTATGCCTATAGAGAACAATGTTCCGTTATAGCTTATAGAAATCAATTTTATTCCAGTAAAAGATTAAATAAACCGTTAATATTATTTAGAATTTAAATAAAAAATAAAAATTAATTAGCAATATTATTTAAAATATATTTTGAAAGGTTAATCTATATTTAAGCGAAATATATAGGAATTAAAATATTATTATTAAACAAAACAAATAATTGTTTATCTTTTATGATGGTTCTTAATAATTTTATCCTGATTTTTTTTTCAAAAATTATTGGGGACCCTCCCCATATATATTGAAATTTCGGTACTTTTCTGTTAGCAGAAAACCAGCGAATAATTGCCAAATAATGTGGAATCCCACCAAATTTCTTTGGTGGTTTTTTGCTGTCGCCCGTTTAACGGAAATGCATCAAAATTTCATATAAATTTCATGACTTAATTAAACATTTAAAAAGTTTATTAATTTTGAAAAATAAAAAAAATATTTGACAAATCATTAAATCAACATTATTGTCCATCATTAAATAATTAGATAATTTCTTATCTAATCAGAAAATAAATAAAATAAAAATCCTTCATTGAATTAAATTAAATTTTTTATTAATTTGAAAACTTTATTTTAAGATTTGTGACTAATAACTGGAATAATAAATAATTTAATAAATTTATTGGAAATTGAAACTTATTTACTTAATCCCAATAATATAATTTCCTTTAATAGCTCCATTCGGCCATATTTTACAAAAATATGGTAATAAATTTCATAATTTTCAGTAATAACAACATTTTAGCAACTCAATTATAAATGAATTATTTCCAATTTGCGTAACATTGAAACGTTATTTAAAATTCAATATTTTTTGTTTGAGACATTTTTTATTACTACTTTAAAGACGTTCATTATGTTAAAGTAAAATACAAGAATAAATATTGTTCAAAAGCATTTTCGGAAACACCATTAATACATTTTAAAATGAGCGTTAAATTTCATTTTAAAATGACTCTTAACTAATTGGATAAAGTAAACTTAATAGTTTAAGGACATTTAGATTTGATTGCTTTTGCTTTTATTTAGGCAAACCCCAATTCATTCAGTTATTATCCATAAAACTTGTTTATATTGACTCTTTGCACATCAAAACAATAAAGGTGTTTTTTTTAAAAAAAATAACGAGAGTATAAATTAAAAGAAAACAACCTGTTAAGAAATTGATCAAGAATTTAATTAAATATTGTCTCAAAACCCCTCAAAACAGGAATCCATAAGACTGGTCAACAATTATATAAAAATAACGAATATATGACCTGTGATGTATGCATTTGTAAATAAGCCCAAAATTAGATTTTTGTAAAAAGGAAATTATATGACTTTTGCAAATGTTTATTCATATATCTAAATCTATAAAATGTAAGTCATGATTTTTAATATTTAAACATAACGATCATTTCACAGTAAATATAATTGATGCTCAATTTAAAATAAAAACTCCAATTTCATTATTTAAATCTTGTTTAAATTTAAATTAGAATTTTTATTGCAAGAATAATTTCATCGTTTCATTTTTTAGCGGTGGGGGGGAGTCTCTAAATTAAAACCAAAATAAAACGACTTTTTTTCTAATTCATGAATCAACTGGGTCTAATTTTGTCACTTAGATGAAGTATTAGAAAATTGGAGAAATTAAATTTCTTAAAAAAGGAAAAACAAAATTACAAATTGATTTAATTTTTTAAAAATTTTTTAAATAAAAATTCAATATTATAGGGAAATAAAGATTTTTGGGCAGAAATTTAGATGTTTTTGTCGATTTTGTGTTTTGGATCTTTTCAAAAGTCATGTCAATGAGGCAGTCCAGTGACTGCCTCATTTAAACTAATTTAGAATTACAATTTTCTTCTCAAAATATTCCTCGCATAGCTTCAAAATAGCAAATTTATTCAGTAAAACTCTAAAAAACAAATTAATAAACTAGATTTAAATAAACTAGATATAAAAAAACAAGATATAAATAAACTAGATTTAAAAAAACTAGATATAAATAAACTAGATTTTAAAAAAACTAGATATAAATAAACTAAATTTAATTAAATTAGATTTAATTTTAAAGTATGCAATAAAAAAGACTAAGAGAAAAACTGAGATAATATATTCAATTAATGAATATATTAAATGATTAAATAAATTTATCGAACAATTCGAATTGTTGGGATTACTTTTATTTCCTTAATATTTATCATAAGCTCTCTAAAAATGATTTACTATCTGAAGTAAGGAGTCAGTTTTCTGTAATTGTTAAATATTAAAACTGTCTACACACGCAAATGCCACAAAACGCTTGAGTTGTTTTGAATTGCACGGTTGTCACTGAGCTTTCATGGTCTGATAACTGGGAACACTATCTGATAACTGGGAACTGCTTATTAATGAGTACAGTTCAGAGTTATTGCGCGGATTAGCTTTTGGTGCGATCCTGGCATGATTCTATCCGTGCTTTATTTCCTGTAAGCCTTGTTGCTACAATTTTATTTTATGCATGGAATTGATTGCAGCAATTTAAGAAATATTTAAGATTGCTATCTGCGATGTTCTAAATGGGTGACAGAAAGCTCATCTCCAAAGATTAGTATTTAGTGCAAACATATTTAATGAACCCTATCTTCTCGACTGGATCATAGATGTCTGCCCGGATCTTCCACCCCCCAGAAGGTACATGGAAAAATCTGAATGTGTGTTCGCCACGACAACATAAATGCAACTATGGCTGAGTCCTGAGAGCCATCACTGGTAACGAAACACCTTCTCCCGTCGGAGGTACGTCCCATCATCGATAGGGCATGGCCTCCCACGGCATTTTTTGTAACCACCAAGTATCAGGAATTAACAAATGAAAGCTTCTCATCCCCATACATGAAATTCCTAGGGAGATAACGAATTTAGAAAAAAATGGAGATAATGTACTTACGTGTTTAAAGAAATATTGTGTCGGCGTCCTGGAACAGAGGTAGAGCGTCTTCCTCTTAATCTGGGCGACCAGGGCTCGAGTCCCGATTAGGTCAGGGTTGTTCTTCTTTCAGAAGAATTTTAGAAAGATTCAAGGATTCCATGCTTGGCTGCCATTGCCATTTTGGCGGTTTTGAACTTTTTCTTTTCACTGTGTATGGTATTCAAATTATGAATTTTTACACAAAGAAGCTAGCTGGTGTTCTGGCATAGGGGAATCGTCTCTTCCCTTAGAGCTGGGCTTCCTATCTTTGAATCTTGATTCGGACACGGTTCTTCTATGTTCTATCCATAAGGTGCATGAATGTGCCCCCCCCCATAAAAAGGAGCCGTGCAAGCGAATGTGATGAGTGTGTAACTAAATCGTACTCTTGGCCCTAGTTGGCGTTACTTCAAAACAAGAGAGGCTCATTCGGCTTAAAACTCGCTGATGGCCGTCAACGTGCTTGTCCATGCCAAGTGCCATTAGTAACAACAACAGAATATAATTTAATTATTGCAATTATCCGAAGTTAAATATTAGTTATCTAGAATATAACTTCGACATCCGATAATAAGAAATGTAACATTTTTAATGTAAAAATTAAAGTTTTATGGTATTTTTTATGGTTTATTAAATTTTATGACAAAATGAAAGTACGCAAATTTCCTAAAACATTTCATTCTTGTTTATCAACAATAATATGCTCTCAAATAATTGTATTTCGTCACAAAAGGAATTACATAACAAAGACTCCCACTTTATATATCAGAGTCTCATATATCTGGCTGAGAGCAATTGTTGACCGACGACATTTTGATGTAATTGTGACAATATATAACAGCAAAATCTTAAATGAGCAATTTTTGTTTATGTATGAATTTATTTCGTGTTTTTCGGAAACGGCTCTAATGATTTGGATCAAATTTAGATATGAATGGATATTAGATAAAATTTTGCTTTTTTTTCTATATAGGTACCTTTCCTGTTAGTATTTTCTTTTGAAATTCGTACACTTATTTTTTCCTTTTCGCAGATTTAAGCCTAAAAACTAAAAAAGTAATGTGCATTGGAATATCTGTTACATTTAGTAATAAACTACAAATTAAATATTTGAATTATTTGTTTGTTTTGTGCCTACGCTGAATCTTTTCTTTCTGAAATTAGCATAAAACTTCGAGGCGCTTTTGGTGATTTATCCGTATTCGTTCAGTTAGTAAAAAAAATGTAAATGATTATCGATCGTATGGTTTCATCTTGAAAGCATCACACCAATAAACTTTGTTTTTAAAAGAATTGCAAATTATTTATTTATTGAATTAAATAACTCTTCGATTTAAAGTATAATTAAAAAAGAATCAACAATTTTATTTGAATTAAACGATGATTTACAAAGGTCTTTTTAATTAACAGGAATATTTCAAGTTCTAATTGATGATTACTTCAATTAGGTTTAAAATAAGTACTGATGTGATTTTATATTTTTGATACTAAACAAAGTACTTAAATATTTAATTTTGTTCTATGTGTTTAGATTGAAACTATACATTAAAATCTTAAAACTCGTATATCACAAATACGCGCAATGGCGGATTTTGATATTTGGCGACTGGCACATATTGAACTGATAATTTTTCCTTTACTATTTAAACACATTTTTAAAGATTTATTTTTAGGTATCTTTTTCTTTTGCGACGTTAGATTTAGAAAATTGATCCTGTTTTTCATTTACTCAATTTTTATAACTGTTCACCATCCTTATTCGTTCACAAAATTACGGAAACAAACGGAAGATAATAAGTATTCTGTAAGTGAATATGAAACGCCGGGTTGGCCTGGTTGATAGAGTGTTGGAAGCGTACTCCTTAGGTTATGGGTTCGAAGCTACTGGCCAAAAGATTCCCCGAGTGTATGGTGGCTGGCGCTCGTTAAATCGTGGTCGCAAAGTCCTCCTGGTCGAGAGTAATACCACTGAGGCTACTGGGTCAGAGCTGATCGTTCTCTGCTCCAGGTCTAAATTACGATCTGAGATGTATGAATGAGTATGTAGGAATGAAGTCCGCTCCCTAAAAAGGGTTGTGGCGTGGGTGTAGCTAAGTCGTACTCTTAGCCCTAGATGGCGCTACGTGTGAAACAAAGAGACGCATTTCTTAGGCTTAAAAATCTGCTATCAGAAGGGGCTTGTCCAAGGCAAGTGCCCTTAGTCAGTACACACACAACTTAATGAAACATGGGAATCTGATAAATTAATCTAAATAAAATATTGATATTATTCTAATATATAATAATTAAAAGAAAAATTGTATTCCTTGAAATATAATTTGTTTGGCATTTAGGTAAAAAAAAGTTCTTTTTTCAATCGATCTATTAGCAAACGTAGGAAGTTGCCTAGTTGAGAATTCGTTCTATACCTCCTAATAGATATTTGCTGATTATGAGAATACAAAAGAAATTTGAGTAATAATCAGATAAAAAGCGCACTTCTCGAGCTGAAGGATATTAAAAAAAAAAGATTAATCTCGTTTAAAGTCGTTGTCGTTGTTATTCTCGTATTTTGGTATACAACGGAAGGAGGGGTTCAGTAACTTCTGAGGGCATTGTCCTCTGAGCACCAGAGGGCAGAACTGACTTCTAGCTCACACACGCACAAACCCTTTTAACCTGACGGACTTCATTCATGCATTTCATTCCACATATCGTAATTCATGATCTGGAACATAGAGCGATCACCATTGACCCAGTACTCCCAGTGGTACTACTCTCGACATAGAGGACTTGGTGACCAGGACCATACACGTGTGCACCAGACACCATACACACGGTGAGTCTTCGGATGGCCCGTTCGAGTGTTTATGAATTTATTCGAAATAGTTTTCGAGTGTTTATGAATTTGTTCGAAAGTTATGAATTCATTTAATATCTACTTCTTTATCCATGCAATTCGTATATGTGCTAAAAATACTCCTTGTCTCATAGAAATGAAATGGCTGAAATAACGTACTCGTACAAAGCAAGACACAACTCATTTTAAGAATGAATAATTCTTTTCCCTCCGAGTATATTGAAAAAAGAAAAAAAGAATAATTTATACCGAAAGTAATGATAATTCAATTTCAAATAATTTATTCGTACTTTATGACTTCAATCTCTTTTTAAGCCTAATCCTTTTCTTTTTAAATCACATAATATAATATGTTAGTTATCTTCAAATTAACGTGATTATTTCATTAATAAAATAAACACCTCAATTATGATGAAACTTCTAGGATATTTTTTAAATATAAGCATATAACATCGGAAAATATAATTATATTAGTAGTGGCATAAAATCATATTTCTCATTTAATCAAGTATCTTGCTACGAAATTAATTATTTTTATTTTGCCATAATCTATACACATTGAAATAAGTGGAATGAAAATTATGAAATCATGTTTTTATGATAGGAAAAAATAAACATATTCTTCAACTATTAACGGATTTAAGAGCATTGCTACATAACGACAAGTGATTAACTTATTTTTATTAATTATCGAAAAATGATAATTCTTTTCTTTATCACACAACACGTTAAAAAAATCTGTACTTTAAAAGAAGAAATTGAGCTGAAATACAAAGGACAAAAACTGCAACAGCAACAAAATTAATTGCTGCCTTTAGTGATCTTCTTCTCAAAAAATATCTTTCCAAAATTTTTTATCTGAGACATCTGTCCGCCTTATTTACTATTCGAAACAAAATTATTTAAGTATTCGTCATTTGATATTTCAGTATTCAGAAGAGTTATTTTTAGAAGTAGTTTCCAACTTTTTTTTTCTTCGTATAAACATCTTCACAAGAAGAAGATACTAAAAAGCTGGAAGAAGAAAATCAAAGCAAATATTTCCCAAGGAAAAAAATATTACTTCAAGAATTTTCACGGTGTTTCGTTTATTTGACTTCGAAACTTACTTTTAAACATCCTATTAGGATTTTCGGCACATGTTTACAATTTGTATGCAAAATATTTTTATTTTTTCATTAGTATTCGATTCAACTTTAAACATCAGCTCGTTTATGCAATTGTTTTTTTATTATTTTTGTTAAATATTTATTTAATTATGCAAATTTCAAAATAAATATATTAATAAATATAAATATAGAATAGCGATACAAAGATACCGTTAATGGAAATAAATAATTTAAAATCTAATAAAATAATTAATAGTATGATAATTCAATGGTCTTTTACAGGATTAAATTACTTATAGCGAAAAAATTGATTTCAGTATTAGACTGCAGTTTTAAATAAAGTTAGATCGGCTATTTGCTTTTGAAATTACGGTCAAACATTACAATATTTTTTCTAAATAATGTTTACACAAAATAAACAAGATAATGTTTTCCCTAAATTGGCTTTATTTGTATAATTTTGAAAAAGAGGCTTAAAAAAGTTAAATGCCTTTTATATTCTGAAAAAAAATATATATTTCATATTTTTAGTAAATTGCATCAATTTATTGAAAATGTTAGATAAATGTGAACGAAAACTCTAAAAATATCTTTACTTCTTTTAATACAATATATATTAATTAGGTATATTGAAATTTGAGAGAATTGTTACCTTACAAACAAAGTAAAATAAAAATAAGAAACTAAGTAATTAAATACACGTGCATAGAAACCTAAAAACTTTATTTTATTACTTAAAGGTTTTGGAATTCTATGCACGTGGATATGTATATTACAAAATTTTTTTTATCTTTTTATGCTCAATGAAAATAATTTTTATTATAATTTTCACCCTGCCTGATGTATTTGATTTGATAAAAAAAACAGATTGATTAGAATGCAATCAAATGTAATAAAAATGAATAATGTTTAAACTACATAACGAACATTTATTTGAACCAGAGAGAAAATTGTATGATAATCATATTAAAACCATTAAATAAATTCTTGTTAGCTTTTTAAAATGACGTGTAAATTAATTTCATGTAGCAACTATTTAAGAAGAAAAGAGTGAGAAATAGAGCAGAAACATTGGTGTTTGTAGTAATTTTTGTGATCTAATTACACAATTTATTTACGAAAAAGGGAAATAACATAATGACTTAGAAGTGGATTTAAGAATAGCATGTGCAAATTTCTTATCGCGATACAGTTCAGAGCTTAGATGTATTTGTTAAACACTTATACATAAAATAATACATTTTTTTTTTGCTTTATTATAGACAAGCCGCCTTTGGCAACAGCCGGTCCGCAATATTAATGCTCACTAAAATGTTAAATTAATATTTTATATAACTTGTTCTCATTATTGGGTTTTTAGCAAAGCTTCAAATTTTTATAGTTACAATATTAACTTTTACCATTTAGCAGGCCACAACGTATTCTGTTCATTGCATTACGCGTTTCTCTAATTTTCTATACTACCCTAAAAATTGTGGAAAATTAGTTGAAATAATCAAATTACAACTAAAGTAAAGACATATTTTAGTGAATATTAGCTTGTCTTTAAAAATATATGAATACTGAAAGCAGAGTCGTACTCCATTCAAGTCTTATGAGAACTATAGAATAATCTTCGTAATTTATAATATTTCAGAGAATTCAACAAAAATTTCAAGTCTTCCTCATAAAAATTCAATTTTTATTTTTTTTCAAAAAAATTTAAATGATGTCAATAATATTATTTTTTTTTTGTTTATAAATATATTTTAAACAATGAGTGACCGATAAATTCTTTTGGAATATTGATTTTGTTTCATTCTTATTAAAATTCTACGGCATAATTTCATGTCCGTAATTCAACTTACAAAATATTTTTAGCACCATTTTTAAAAGGCACTAAAATTATGTTATTTTAGTATTCTTATACCTCTTCAGTTTATTGTGTACATGAACCTTCAAATGGAAGCAGGTCTCATGGTATCTTTAAAACCATAACTAGCTTTTTAATTAAGTTTTATTTGTCTTCGGTGTTTTTCAAAATAATTTAACTAAACTATGCAAACTTTGTAAATTGCCTACATAATCAGATTCAGGCCTTTCAACAAAAAAAGAAAATCAAACAATTAAATATTGGAAGACATTTTCACAATTTTTTCGCAATACTATTAAAAATTATTCAATATCACATTATTTTTGAGCACTTTTCTTTTTTGAAATAGTAGTAAATGGAATCCATATTAAATTCATTATCTTAGATTGTACAATCGAATAATAACGAGAACACATCAACAATAGTAATATATTTATTAACAGTGTTCAGTCTTAAATGCATCAAACACTAAGAAAACAAATAGTATTCTTTGAAATTACCTGTCGAAAACTTGTTAAGTCTAAATTCATTAGCGTGGGAAAAAAAACTAACTAAAGTCTTAATCATTTGTCGGTGAAAAAAATGAAAATACTTTTGCTGGGAAAGTTAGTTTTAAATTAATAAAAATGTAACCACTCCAAAAAAGTAACCAGCATAAATAGTAGTCTAGGTCTTAGTCCAGATTATAATCTATCGCTATTCTAAATTTCCTTTAAAATTTCTTTCGGCTGTTTTGGTGTGATTGACTAACACCATCCATCCAAACTTTCATATTTATTATAGTAGCATAAATATATTACTAATTTATGTATTTTAGCATTAACAATATTAATATATCTAATATGCATAATGTAACTTCATTGATGGTTAACTACTTTGTTTGAAAATAATCTTCAAAAATTAATTTTTTAACATTTATTTTGAAGTAAAATACTAGATTCTTAATTTTAAAAAAAAAGCAACTTTTTAATATTTATTTTGAAATAAAATACCAAAGCCTGAATTTCTGAAAAAATCACTTTATTTTTTTAAACCTTTATTTTGAAGTCAAATACTACGGCCTGAATTTTGAAAAGCCATTTAGAGCACATAATTCATATTGTTATTAACTATACAAAGCGTTTCAAAATGTCTCAAAATTAATTATATGAGCCAAACTGTTCGATTCATTGTATAAATTTTACGTTTCATGAATTTGTGTATTACAGAACAAGGAGATGGAAGCAAACGCTGAACGCTACTATAATCTACGAAGCGACGTGCACAGCTTTGAATTGTTTGCAGAACCCCTTCTGGATTGTCTATGTAGGGAAACAAATCCTTTTGTCAATGGCAAAACAAGTTTTCGACTCACATCCTATTTAGGCTAGCTTAAGGAATAAGGCTGCTTTGCTATATATATTCACTTAATTATTTCATGAAGCATGGCATAATAACACTACAATGCATTTTGTCGCTTAATCCTTTCAGCGAACGTTAGTTAATGCATTTCATGGATTTTCAGTCTAAAACTGTAGCTAGACACTCTATATTGAAGGATTTTATTTCAGCACAATGGCGCTTATTACAATGTGTTTTGAACAATTTGATTTAAACTTTGAATATTAGGTTGCTATTTAGACTGTGTGTTCCTGCTGATCATGGTATAATAATGTTTCGGTTATTTAACAGTATTTCTCGAGCAGCTTTGAAGTTTATAACTTAAATATTACATAGGAATACGATCAATAGTTCGGTGTGTAACTATTTTAAAATGATATTTACTGAAATGCATATCGGCATTTACAATAGAATATACGATTGTCTATAGGGAATATATTTCTATTTAAAAAGACTGTAATAAATGACGAAAGGAATATCTCTTGTTTTATCAATAGATAAAGGCATGCTTAAAAAATTATCCATTCCTTAATTATGAACCTAGTAAATTTCTATGCCTTCCATTTGTCTTATTAATTAGATTTTGTAATATAATTGTGTCACATTAATACTTCGAATGACAAAAGTTGAACTTTTCTGCGAATAAAACCAGAGTATTTAAGTAGCTTCGAATTTCTTAATTTCAAGGTCGTTTCGATGAAATGGTGTCTCTTTACATATTATTCTTGCAATTCATTATCCGTCTAAATATTCAACTTCATTAATTTTTTTTTGGGGGGGGGGAGGAAGGAGGAATCGCAGAGAACTTAAGATTTTTTTTAAATAAGAATATTTATGTCCATATAATATTTTATTACTTATTTCTTTATGTCATAGCACGACAGTACTAAATATTATATTTAATATTTTTTCAGCAATACTTTTAATGAATTAAATAAAATATAAGAAAATTTTATTCTATTAGTTTACTTCTAAAAGTTGGGGCCGGAATAGCCTGGTTGGTAAGCCACTGACTTCGCATTTCTTAAGTTGTGAGTTCGAACCTGCCAGCCGAAGACTCTCCGCTCCGTGTCGATTGGCACACATTAAATCTATCCTGGTCTCAAAGACCTCCAAAGAGAGAGTAATACGATTTGTGGATGAATGAATGAAATACATGAATGAAGTATGCCCCATAAAATGGGTTTATGACGTGTGTGAGCTAGAAGTAGGGCTTCTGCCCTTGGGTGCTTAGGAGTCCATGCCTTCAGAAGCTACTGCTCCCCACTTTATTTTGCTAACTTGTCGGATCAGCTAAGTTGAAGTTGTTATTGAACTGTTGAAGAACAAAGTAATTATGTTTTTGACAATATAATAGAGCAATTTTAGACAATACGATGCGTAAAAAAATTGGTTATTATAAAGTTTGTGCATAGTGGGTATTGAGGCATCTTAATTAACACAGGAATTTTTACTCTGAGGCTATTCACTTTCTCCCCTAAGCCCTGTGATCAATATTTCAATGTCAATAGCAATTATTTATAGAAATACTGTTCCACCAGAATTGATATTATATTATTATTATTATCACTAAATTTTCTCCACACCTAACTGTTGGCTTCTTTTCATATTATCACATTTAATATAACTTATAAATTAAGATATTTGAGGCTATTGGATGAATACAGATAGAAGTAAATTGTATGATAAGATTCATTAATCAAAATAAAATTACAGTGTGGTATTTTTTGTTGAAAATTTGACTCAACTATTTAAAATTCGAATTTTTAAACATGGGAACAATTTAATATGCATCAAACGATATGGTATTATTGGATTTCAAAGCTTTTAAACTAAACAAAGTACCCTATAAGTTATTAAAATAACAATTAATATAGAAATAACAACTAAATTACTGATTCTCGAAACGTCAATCACATACACACAATCATTCATTTTCACTATTAGTAGAGATAAATTATACTCCGCACACAAACTTCTTCAATTTTGGTAGAAACTATTTAACGTTATTTTTTAAAAATGAAAGTTCGTAAAGTAATATCCTTTCCAGAAATAGAATGATATAAAAATTGTGCTAGAAAGACTACAGTTTTTGAGACATTGTCTAATCTTTATCATGCTATAATGTTTATAGATAGAAGCTGATTTTAATTTTTCCTTTATATTGATTTTTTTTTTCTATCACCAACAACAAAAGATAAATTCCACCAACGTTATCTATTAATAAGAGAGAAAAATAACATGATATGAAATGTGCTTTTGTGGCATAAAATATGTTATAACTTTCAGATACATTAGAGAAAATCGATCTTAAAGACTCAAAATGATGAATAACCTGGATGTAAGTTTTGACAGTTTTCGGCGATCTTTTGTAAGAAGAAACTATTTTATCCGAATTTCAACATGAGAATATCTTTTATCTTTATAAGTTCCGATGAAGATATTCAAGTGTGTAAAAATAATGACTTCGGAAAAGTCATATTACGTTGGAAGATCATCCACTGCCATTAGGAAACTTTTCTATTTTGACAAGAATGAACTGAATCCTGTAAATGATGAGATTAGTTTCTACTATTTTTCAGAAACTCTTCCAGCGGATAATTGTGACCAATGATTTCTAAAAGACTTCCCTCCTTTCAAGAAGCTGAATGAAAAGGTATTAAATTATGAAAACCAACTCTGTGGAAAAGCAGTAACTTCTATTTGAATGGAAAATATGAGATACAAGCTTTTTGCAGAGTATCGATATTAAAATGTAACATACAGTTTTTAATGGATTGATTTTTTTATTTTAAGCACATTAATTTCAAACGTAATCAATAAATCGTTAATTATAAAAATAATTGCTTCTGCGTTGGTACTTAGTAGAAGAAATAATTAAAATTACAGTTACAGAATTCGGTACAAAAAAACTCTAAATTAGTTAAATTTGCATTTTAAGATAATGTTTTTATAATTTATTGGAAATTTAATTAATTTAAAATCTGACAAAATTTCGATGTTTCTTCGAAAAAAAACTAAATTCAAATATATTATAAAAGAAATTTATTTTAATAACATTTTAAATTAAAAATAGCTATTTATTGATATTTGTTTAGTAACAAAATGTTTCCTATAATTAAAAAAATATTTTTGCATAGTTTTCAGCAAATGTTTTTGAATTAAAATTGGAGCTTTACGTCAACTAACATTTAATTGTGTCATTTTCTACGTTACCGAAAATTGAGGAAGAACGTTTCTATTATTTGCGAAGTTTATAACCAGATGCATAGGAACAAGTTTTATTCAAAGTAGATTATTTAGATACATGATTTTAAAAGCATTTTTATGGGATTCAACTCCATAGAGAAAGTTCGTATGCATAGTTGTAAATCTATAGAAAGTCAAAATTTTAATGTTTATAATAGTATAATAATAAGGCTTTTTTTTATAATATATACTAATAATTTACTATTTCGTTACAGGAGGCAAGATATCAAGTTATACGTAAGAGATTTGAATGAAAAATTAAGTAATACTCTAAGGGTTAATCCAATGGCAACTAGTGTTAAAAATTATGAAAAGAATAGTCAATATATTCTTACATTTATTTTCCTCTTGGCGATTAAAAAATTTCTTCCCAGAAAAAATTATAAGTATTGTGGAAAATGTAAACGGATATTTGTAGATTCATTTCTTATAATATTATTTGGAATAACTTGAATGATGTTGGTTATTTTATATCAATCTATATTAAATCTTGGTGAATTTTTGTTTAAATTTTTAACTGCAGAATCCGTAAAAAAGGAAAATTGAATGAGGTCTTTTCTAAAAATGCATTGATATTAATACTCTGAAAATTACTATTTGTATTCCAACAATGACCAGAAAATTTAGCGTAACTTTTAAATATTTAAGTTCCTAGATAGCTTAATACTTGGAAAAAGGGATAGTAGTAAAGAGAAATTAATATGGGAAAAAGGTCTTTGATAATATTTTTAAAAAATTAAAACTGGAATTTAAAATGTTTTCGAAATTTTTTAATTAAAAGTAAATAAAAATTACTCAACATTATTGCCCTCAAAAAAGTTTTACATTATTTTTTAAAACTAAAAAGTCTGGTTCGAGATTTTTTTATTACCATGCATTTTCCCTTATTTTAATTTAAAAAAATTAAATCATATTTTGCAATAATGAAAATGAATGAAATAAATCCTCTATTATACGAGGACATGTTTAATTAAAGGTAATTATTAAACCATTTATGTATACTTTACTATAGTTCTATATCTTAAGAACAAATTTCTAAAATAAAATCGAGTTAGTTAAATTAGGTCCAAAACATTATCTTGCTATAATTTCTCTTGTCAGAAATTAAAATCTTTTTATTTTACTGTTCTCACAAAATTTTATTTATTAATATTATTGTATAAAACAATTCTTACAACTTTTTAAAAATTAAAAACAGTCTTGACCGAGAAGATTTTTATCCACATGCAATTTTTCCTTATTTTTATTAAAAAATTAAGCATAAATTTCATAATAATGAAAATGTATTAAAAACCCTTTATTATACGGAAGTACGTTTAACGAAATGAATTCTTTATGCATACTTTATTGCTGCTTTATATTTTAAGAGCAAATTTTAAAAATAAAATCAACTAAGTTAAATCGTCCAGAAAGTTATCATTCTATAACGTTTCTTATTAGTAGTTAGAATCTTTCTATCTTACTGTCATCATAAAAGTTTTCATCACTTCGTTTAACACTATGATTTTACATGATAGAAAATGGCAAATCAGAAAATTGTAATGGAAAATGAATGTAATAAATAAATTTCATTATAACCCATTAAATGATAATGGAAAATTTTCTATTCTAGATAAATATAATTAACTTTTTGCTTTCAGACTGCTGTAGTAGAGACATTTCCTTGCATGTGCAATGCACTACAGCTTAAGTCCTCGGCCAAAAGGATTTAATATTTCTAGCACTAATTTCTATCGCATCTACTTTCCTAGTAAATAACTTTGCTCTTCTGTTTTATTGTGTCTCTCATAGTCTGATAATTAGATTTTCTTTTAAGGATAAAAATAGCTAAACCCATGGTTTAACTTGTATATACGTTATTTATTGAAAATAGAAATTAGGAAAGAAAATTTTCTGTTTCTGAAACCAGAACTCTTATTTTCAGAAACTCTTTTATAATTTAAACACTCGCATTTTAATGGTTAACCTATCAATTAGAAGTTTCTTGAAGCTGTTATGCAGCAATCAGAACAGACAATAACAATATTAAATAAAAATAGTATGTCAAAGTGTTAATTTTCAATTAAAATTTTTTAGAAGGAAGCACTTATTTAGAAAAAAAAAATTAATTAAAAACTAAAAAAAGAGACTAATAGAGGGTTTTATATAAAGTGAAATGATGATAAGTAAATACTTACATAACGCTACCCCCAGTGCCTCTAACGCTAAGTTATCTAACCAGTTGGATGAGCACAAGATGGGAGAGAGAAAGAGAGAGAGAGATAGGAAAAATTTGTTGCATTCAGGGATTTCCAAAGATAATGTAATCGGTGTCAAATATTACACGAATCTTTTCAATTTTTTGCTGAAATTATAATTCAATAGATTGAGACAAGAATACTGAAACAGATGGTGATTATGGGTTGAACTTACAGGGGAATTAGATAACCAACTGTAAAGGGGGGGAATTGACAAATTAAATTGTGAAAATATGTATGACAAATAAAAAATTACTATAGAGCCAGAAATACATAGCGCCCATCTGGGTCCTAGGGTCTTGATTTCCATCATGAGATCTTCACTTTTGAGGGACTTTTTAAGATACTTTTGGTTGGTTTTCACAAGAGGAATTCTTGTCTCAACTGTTGTAGGTCCTGAAGAGGTCTTGGTATTTATGAATATGGTTTACTATGGAGTAGATTTTGCCGCGTGAAAGGGTATTCGATGCAACTCAACTGTACCATTCTTCTTCGAGACTTCTTCCTGGCTTTCTCGTGTGCCATGAGAGAGTGAGTAGGCATTCTGTGGCATAGTGAATTGGAGATCCTATTTCCCCACATCTACAGCAAGGAGAGTTCGCTAGATGGAATCTGTATAGGTATGTCGGAAATGGGCCGTGTCCAGTGAAGAAAAGGACATTCGCTCTGTCCCAGTTGGCAGCGTAGAGAAAAACTTTTGGTATTATGTTATATGTGGAACGGCCTGTTTCGCCTTCTTCCCATTCCTTTTGCCCTCTTGTCATCATATCGGTTTAGAGGATGTTCTTTGGATGAGATCTTGGAAGCTTCATTATATATATGATAAGTAGATACTGGAAATCCTTTCTTAAAGGTAAAGAAAATATGAAAACAAATCTGGGACGTTTAGAAAAAGATAAGACATGAAACAAGCTCAAATGATGCAATATTTTTTTAGTCAATATATATAATAAATATTTCAATAGAGGAAAGAAAAATCTTTTAAATTATATCTGTTGGGCCATAAAACATAAAAAAAGCAAGAATGCTTTTCATAAAAATTTTACGGTTTGTATTTCAAATTTCTTTTATTACTTGAAGGTGTTTCAAAAGTAAGATAACAATGTCAGTAAGGAAAGTTTCATTTACAAAATCAAACAGATTGACAAAGTTAGAAAAGTAGAAATTATTTTGCTACATAGTCATTCATAGACGTTGAAGGCCGGCTTTCTGGCACAGAGGTAGCGCGTCTTCCTCGTGTTCTGGGAGTGCCGGGCTCGAATCCCGGCTAGGGCATCTCTGTTCTGTGTGATATCTGTGAGGTGTGTGACTGTGTCCCCCTGTAAAAAGAGGCTGTGCAAGCAAATGTGGTGTAGCTAAGTCGTACCTCTTGGCCCTAGTTGGCGCTACTTCAAAAACATGAGGCGCTCCTTTTGGCTTAAATTTGCTGCTGTATTAGCGGGGGGGCTTGTCCACGGCAAGTGCCATAAGTAACAACAACATATATTGAAGCATTTATGACTTTGGTAAACCAATTTATCGAAACCATCATAAAAGAAATTAAAGTCTTGAAAGTGAAACCAAATGATAAGGTTTACTGAAATTCTACATCAGTTTTGAAATAGCTACCAACCATCGTTTCTTACGGTACGTAGGGAGGAAAGTTATTTGTTAGGAGGGTGTTTCAATTATTTCTGTCGGGAACACTGTTTCATATTGCGTGTGATGAAGCAGCACATAGTACGGCTTTTCCGCACAATTACAGGATATCTTTCGAGAGTAGTTACTGCCATTTTTGAAGAAATGTCTTATTATACTTTATTAAAGTTTTATCACCAACCATGTATCCATCAATGCCGAAATCCGATTGAAATTTTGGAGCATATGGCTTAATGAGTTCTATGGAGCGATGGCATTGGAATGTTGAGATTATCTAATCTATTTCGATATAGAACTTGATTCGGAGGGTGAATTAATGAAACCTTGAGAGCTTTCGTTACTATACTTTTTGAAACCTCCGTGCGCACAATTATTTGTAAATAACCACTTAATTTACCGATGATCGATTACTAGTTCTACAGCGTTAACTAACTAATTTCTCTCCGAAATTTGAGATCCAACGATACTCTGATATGGAGAAAAAAATTCATACCGAATAAGGATGTAAGTAAGATTATTGAATTTTACAAAAACCAAACCCACAGTCTGAAATATCTGAAAATTGTCGTTTGAAATGAGTTTGCCGTTTCGAAGTTCTTAAATAAGAAGCAAATATGATCACTTATGAAAATGTTTGCTATAAATGCACATACAGGAAAAATATTAACTTTAAAGTTTAACCTTTTTTTTATACAACAATTTGAAAATTAAATTTTGACTTATAAAAATGTCATAAAATGGCTTTTCATCCACAAAATCTTGTTAGCTGATTCATAAATTTGAACCTTTTTTTGACATTTTCTTTAACCACTTAACAGTTTTGCCCATAAGTCGTCAGTGCATCGATTTACTGAATTTTGATAGCTGTAAGATAAAAATGAACCATTCATAATGATTATAATTCAATATGAAAATCACTACGAATGCGTAGATATGTCATGTATTCCATGGATTATCATTTGAAACGAAATACGAAAATATTCCTAAAATAGAAGGTGTCATCTTATTAGATAGTAAAGAAAATAAAACAGTTAAGTGGTTGAATGCATTAAACATGCTAAAGTTTTACTAAGTCGCATGTATTACGTTCGTAGAACCGTTCGAAATCATCAATTAATATCTAATAGTTTTCTATCTGTCTGACTAACTTTCATCTTTTTTCTGGAAAAAGGAAATGCAATGCAATTTATTCCTTTTTAATTAAGATTGAAAGTTTTGAAAAATTACTGCACGCATAGAATTACCACTTCTGTTCATTTTAAGTCAATTTCATTTTTATCATGTTCTTATTGTTGTTGTTACTATTGGCACTTGCCATGGACAAACGCACTGACGGCCGTCAGGGATTTTAAGCCGAAATTAGTGTCTCTTGTTTTTGAAGTAGCGTCAACTAGGGCCAAGAGCACGACTTAGTTACTGACTCATCACATTCGCTTGCACGCCCTCTTTTTACAGGGGGCACATTCATACACCTTACAAATAGCACACAGAAGAACAACCATGCCCGAACCGGGACTCGCACCCGGGATACCTAAAACACGAGGAAGATGCCCTGTCTGTGTGATACTTTTCAGATTATTTAGAAACGAAATCGGAAAAAGAATAGTAGACAGAAAGATACATAACTAATTTGCATTAAAAGTTTAATTCATTCATTTGAATAATAAAATAATAATTTTGCCAAATTCCTAATTTTGAATTTTTTAATATAGATTTGAATTTTTTAATATAGACAGAAGATACAATAATCTTTTAATATCTTTATGACACCATTGATTATCTATACACAAAATCAACATAAAGTTTGTAAGATATTTATAATAATATAATTTTTATACCAAACAACACTTCATAGTCATGAGGTGTTAACTGAATGAATGAATTAAATTTAATATAATGAATACCCCGGTTAGAGATTAAGATAAATATGCTACAACAATTTGAATGTTTAATTGAAGAATATACAAAATTAGTTTCAATAGGAGCTTTGATAATATATTTTTGGACAAATTTCTACAGGAAATATCAGAAGATTGAAATAACTTTGTAATACTTTCTAAAGACGTAAAAAAAAGGATTATGCTCGATTTTTTATGCATAGCGTTCGCATTCATGGATACGAAAAATTAAAATTTTAATTCAATAGTTAGCGGAGATTTCGAGTATTACTTGAAAAAACTTACGAAAACTATTTTTCTTTTTCTTTTCTTCATACAAATTAGGGAAAAGAAAAGGGCGAAAATAGCCTGTCAAAAAGAACTGAATCCTTTTAAAGCCACACATGATTGATGTGCGCTTTGTTGCAAAAGAGATTTGGAGTCGAAAAAATACTTGGATAAGTGGAAGGCCGAAAGGAAAATCCTTATAATCTGATTTACGTTGAGTTCTATGTCAAACTATGAGCTACTATTATTATCATGTCAAAATAAATAGTTTTTTATATGATTTTGCTTGGTTGAGTAAGAGAATATTATGGATTGATACGACAAAAATAAAAAAAAAATCATGTACTTAATCATTAAATATATATTAAAGTACTTATAATGTATATAAAATCTGTTAAGCTTTAAAAAAACTAATTTTTACCATAAATATGAAACTTTATAATAATAATAAATACGAAATTAATCCATACTATATATAATCTTATTAATAAAAATAATATGTAGTAATTCAAATTAATACATATTTTAATTCATCAATATTCAAATTCAATCGAAATGATTTAAAAAACGGTTGTTCTAATAATGTTACAATTAACAATTCAGAATTCATTTAAAGATTAACAAAATAATTAAAGATTAAAAAATAAACAATCCAGCAGTCAACAGTCACTTACAGCGTAAATGCAAGCCTTACGCACAATAAACTCAGACTGCAAAACAGCTATCGTCTAACACAGCAAACAGTAAATCACAGCGAGCCCAATAACACAACGTTAACGGCAAACGCAAACACATCTCACTAATAACAAGCGAGAGAAGTAATCAGCTCGCTACATCGAGTCGCTACTCTTCGAGAGGAAAACTGCCGAAACTACGGCAACATGTCCCTTATATAACCGAGCAAGCGAGCGTGCAAAAGCACGCGGAACTTGGTGAACGATCCTGCTACTACCAGACTATTCTTTTCGCCAAATCAACTTGGCTGGCGAGAAATTTTGTCAGCCGTCGCCAACGCCTTCTCATTCGGCGAACTTTCACGGCATTCGACCGCTTGTAACAATATAAATAGATAAATTCTTAGAAAGTCCTTTAAGGAATAAAATGTAAACAATTTCATACTTTTTTCTTATTTAGAGCAGAAGCTTAAATATATAGTAAGAAAAAAAATCGAACTTGAGATTTTGGTGGAATTTCCCGTTTCAAATCTCATTGAGTTCTAAAAGCACACTTCCTTGCCTGCCCGTCTTTTCACATGACAGCTCAGAAGTAGATAAATGAAATTCGTTATGTGGACACCAATTTTGTAGATTTTTGTCTGGTCCATAGCCCCTTAACCGGTTTATTTTCCTAACTATCTAATAAGATGACACCTTATATTTTGGGAATATTTTCTTATTTTGATTCAAATGGAATATTCGGTTTATCTACGTATTCGAAGTAATTTTACTATTCAATTATAATTGTTATGAATGATTTATTTTTTTGTTTACAACAATCAAAATTCGATAAATCTATGCACGTTCGACGTACGGGAAAACCGGTTAAGGGTCTTAAGTAATCCATTCAGAAGAAATATGTCAGTCGGCTGCTTGAATACAAGTGAGCTCGAAAAATACAGAATAAAAAAATCTGAATGTATAAAATTAATTATGTAAAAAACTCAGATTCTTTTAAAGTTTTGAATCATATTTATTAGAAAGTAAAAATATACGTCTCTCAGTCTGTACTTTCTCATGATTGTAAAATAATAATTCAACAATGGAATGACTTGAATAAGTTAAATTCAGCAAGTGATCTTTCGACTACATTAAAAAGTTCGTGTCGAATTTTCGTTTTAATTGGACGATGTGAGTCTGAAAAAAATATTCATGTGGTTGGTTTCATTATATTAATGTTCCGTTGAAAAGCAAGACTAGAGGAGCTATTTTGGAATGGGCATCGTAATTTTGAGCCACGGTCAGATAACGAAGACGATACCTGAGCTTATCTCCACACCACATCATATCAAACCAGCGGTAGGATACATATTCACACGATAGAACTAGTTAAATTGCGAGATTTTCACCAAAAGTCGAGACTCTATCCGAAGTATTCGGGACTTTATCCAATTTCACAATTTTATCGACAGGAGGGAAGAATTTTTATTGGAGAATATCAGAGAAACTTCTGGAAAAAGACTCTGATTGTTCAAATCGCACAAAAGTTAAGAGAGTATTTAATTGATTATAAACACCTATTCAAGCCATAAGAATATAAAAACTTTCAAATAATTTCTTCTAAAATAAAATAATCTAATATAGTTCAATAATAAAAAAAATCCTGACTTTTGATCTTTTGTTCAGATCACAATCCTTCACAGGTGCTTATTCGAAGATTAAAAGGAGTATTTTGCTCCTTTTTTAAAAAAAACAAACCATTCTACTTATATCAGCAATAGATATAAACAGCAATGGATTAAATTTCTTAAAACCATACTCATTCTCTAAATATAAACACCCAAATTCTTTTCCTTCCCATTATGCTAAATTATTTGATTACATATAATAAAAACTATCGAGTGTACTTGAATTTAGATATCATATTCAATTGTCAAACTAAATGAAAACTGAAAAAGTGATACAAAAAAATTACGAAAATATTTTATCTTCAAAGCAAATAGAAATAATTTTCATTATGGTATGCTTATTTGTAGTTACAAAAAAGGTTTGGTGATAGCGATTGAAGATAATGAAAACACAAGTATACATTGAGATGAAATGAAACGTAAAAATATGAGTGCGAACTAACATATCAAGGAGTAATATCTTACATTAGATAAGAAATTTTGATCAGTTCATAAGAGGGAAAAAATGAATCAATCAAAGTTAAAAAAAGAAAATGTTTTTATCTGAAAATCTTCTTATTGAATTCGAAGTACTTCAGATTCGTTTGATTAAAATATTCTTTGAAAGAATTTCTTTACAAAATTATAAAGGTAATAATTTTGAAAAGTGATTTTATCAATGACTTTAGAAATTATTTTTTAAAAGAATAATAAAGATAAAGGGTTTTAACACACGAATCAAAGATGATTACAAAAGGTAATACTCATACAATTTTAAAACTTTTGCCTCAAAAATGATTTTTTTTAATACAAACCTTTTAGTTTGTTGCTTAACATTTGATAAATGACCGAGTTCCACATATTGAGACTAGTTTTCTATTCAAACTGAAGCTTTCTTTATGTCGAAGTAATCATTTGAACATTATTTGTTTATTACTTTCCTTCACGATGTTATTCAATTTATTTCAAGTAGTAATTTCTGAACTCAAGAGTAAAAAAGAAGAATATAATAACTTAAAATAATATGATTCAAATTTAAATTAATAAAAACAAATTTGACCAGGATTACTCAATGATTGTTTCTAAATAAAAACAATCCATAAATAAATCACTCTGCATTTTAAGAAAAAACGGCTTTAAGGTTGTTACTACCAAAACAATAGGAGGGCTTATTTAAAAATTTTCTAATGCTATAAAAATGTTAACCAACGGCTTGAAATAAAAAAAAAGAATTTTAACCCATTAGTAGTTCTTGCAGAAACGCATCTCAGCTATGAAGATGAGAAACTTCCGTCATGGCTGTTAATTCTGGATATTTGAGTGGGTTCAAAAATGGTGAGGATTGACTACCTAATTACGATGATTGAGAACGCTACCGACGGGAAGTAATATCTGCTTAGGGGGTTCATTTCGGGAATGACCTAGTAATTTTGAACCCCGCTCAGATGACGAGACGAACACCTGAATTGGGAAACTCCTTCTCCACACCACACCACACCAGCGAGAGAACGTTCGGTTCAGATTGATTCAACGTGCAACAGATCCCCTTACACGACGGTTCTTCGGTGGAATCGGATCTCAAAACTGAAAACCTACGGATCATGAGCCGAGACCTCACCACCAGGACACTGCGTTCCGGTAACTTTTGAAGAGAGGAGACGCTAGTATTGCTATGCTAGAGTGTATATCTTTGGATAGGAATAGCGTTGAAAAATGAAAATGAATTAAATATATATTTTGTGTTTTCTTTGCCAGACCAGACACTTTTCAACCCTACCATTGTATCTCATGATCCAGCTTCGAAGAATCGATAAAAAAATAAACAAGCATTTAAGTTACTTTCTGATGTAATTCCTGTTACGGACACTTATAATTTCAGAGGTTGTCGTAAGGAAGTTCGAAGGGGTTATGTTTTGGGATTGTGATATATGCGTTATTGGATTACCCTGTTCGATCAATGATACAGGTATTTTAAAATTTTAAAGCAATAGACACAACGATTGATGATTACGATTGAAGTCATCGTAGCAAACATAATAGACATCTCATTTTTTTTCTTTTCAAACCATTTCCTTTTTCTAAATATGTATACATAATTTTCCTTTTTTTGTTCATTATTTTTTAAAAATCCCTTTCTAAAGATATGCACTTGTTCTTGTGGTATAGCGCTGCTTGGACCCCATGTCTTTTAGAATTTTTGACTGTGGGCTTCGACAATTTGTCCAGTAATATCTATTTGCAATTTTGTGAGACTCAATAAAGTTATGCTTGCGCTGGATGTTATGTAATACGATTACCTTTTACTTCATATTTTTCCTAAGAAAGATTCTCCTATTAGATAATTTTTTCAATAGTATCCAATATCTTTCTTCTTCAAAAGAAGGAAAAAACTTTTATAAAGGAGCAATGAATGAAAAAAAAAAAAACACCAAATCTTTTGTGATAATTACTCACATATATACGGAAATGAACTATGCTTTAACATTTACAAACACTTTCCGAAAAAATTCTGATATTTCCATTTGAAATGGATTTCAGGTGAAAAAAAAAGTTAATTTTACAAACACGAGCTAGAGTTTCCTCGTCACGAAAAGATCTCATCTGACTCAATTGCTGAAATAAATAATTCATCGCTTGTCAGAATTCCCGCCAAGGATAATTCGTATTGCCAAAACAGAACGAGAAAATTAGGCTGTTGAAAATACATAATTCTAGTTCCAAATTACATTTAAACTGCATGCTGATTTCAGAAGTAATTCTCGTTCGTTATTCATTATAATCTTCTAAGATCTCTCATCAATGAGATGCATTTTCGAGTAATTGTTGAAAATGGGAATTGTTAATGAGAATCTCTCCCAAAATCTTTGCCAATTATGATAAATCTTATAAACTTCTGTAGGGATGCAAATGAAGGATTTTTAGAAGATTGAAGATAAATTATTTGATAAATGTCATAAGTAGAAAATTTTAATGTAAACTCACAAATACGAAATTAATATAAAACTGAGAAAAATAATAATAAAAATGCAAAAAAAATCTGAAAAAATAATAAAATTATAAAAAGAATAATAAAAATCCTAAAAAGAATAATAAAATTATAAAAAAATAATAAAAATTCAAAAAAATAATAAAAATTATAAAAAGAGTAATAAAATTATAAAAAGAATAATGAGAATTATAAAAGAATAATAAAAATTCTAAAAAAGTAATAAAAAATCTAAAAAAATAGTAAAATTTTAAAAAGAATAATAACAATTCTAAAGAGAATAATAGGTAAAAATCGTCCTTTTAAACTTTTTTTTTATCAGTCCCCTGTAGCACATAACGTCGTAGTATTACTTGGAAGTGCAATGAAGAAGTAAAAATATTCTATTATTGAAAATATTATTGTCCAATATCAATAACGTTGTATGTCAACCTTATTCATATTGGACTTACAACTTCCTAAGACATACAACTATACTAGAAAGACAACGGAAGTTGTCTCTACCTTATCAATTGTCTGGTGTTCTAAAGATTTGATATATGCTTTCGTGTTACTTCCGTTTATCTTCGATTGTTATATTTTAATGTTTTATATGCTGAGAGACGAACGATTTTTATAGCGCCAAGCGTTATGACAAGCATGTGAGTGCGGCGTTAATGCGCTTAGTGACTTTGACGGATTTGTTTGTTTGCTGCGTCAAGTAAGTTTGAAGGCTTTGTTTGATTGAAGCATCAAATGTGTCTGACGGCTTTGTTTTGGTAGCAGCGTCAAGTGAGTCTGACGACTTTTTGATGTGAGTAGATGGCACCATGACAGTGCAGGAGGTTGCGTTGTCAAGGTCACCAATGGGGCGATTGAAGGTCGCGGTATGAACCCACGACGCAAGGGCCAGTAGCGTGGACCACAACACTGAAAGTATATTTCAGCATTGTAGATATTATCTAGCTTATGAAGCTTGCGCCACAGTATTCTCAAGAATTGATAATGGTAGACAAAGGCGAAAACGAAAGTGAAGCTGCAACAGCGATCGAAGATAAATGGAAGAAACGCTAAAGCGTTTTCGTCATGCTTTAATCATTAACTTGCATATATTTCCACGATTTTAATCATTGCAGGAATTTAACAGACATGGAAAATTGTATGAGGAATCAAAATAAGGGAACAATACTAAAATTATTATCTTGTAAGAACATGATGTTGTTTTCTTTTGAGGTTTTTGAATCCTCAAAATGCGTAGGCAACAAGTTGGCAATTCGCTTTTGAGGCATTTTTTGTTCTTAGGTTTATTAGAAAATAATGCAGAAGGTTGTCATATTTAGTGATTTATTGCCAAAAAATAATTCAAAAATAGAAATTTAATTTGCAATTCAAAATATTAAGTCAATGGCAACGTTGTTACTTTTTGTTGTTGTTAGAATGTTTATATCATATGAGAACATGATGTTGAATTAGTTCGAGGTTTTTGAATCAACAAAATTAACGGACAGAAAATTAGAGATTTAT
Organism: Argiope argentata; assembly: GCA_026289955.1. Taxonomy (NCBI): domain Eukaryota; kingdom Metazoa; phylum Arthropoda; class Arachnida; order Araneae; family Araneidae; genus Argiope; species Argiope argentata. Next base: position 3,268,429 of record JAOUZG010044950.1, on the reverse strand, counting down.
CGTTTTTTGGTCATCAGTTTTCCACTTTTAGGGTTATTAGAAAGTGGTAAAAATAGTTATCACATTAGGTGACTTATCATCAACAAAAAGTTACAACTTGGCATGAATGTCCGACATATACTCGATTCTCGATATATCGACACATGCATATTCTGATTGTTACATGATTGTTTCAAACCTGCTTAAATTGGTCAATGATTTAAATTAATTAAGACAAACAAAGGCTTAAAAATAATAATGTTCTCACATAACAACATGGAATTTGAGATTGCATAATTATTTTTTTATATTTTGTATTCTCTTCCCGCTTTCTTTTATTATTGTTTAAATCTTTTTTTTTCAATTAGACTTTTTTTAAAAAAAAATCTGTATATTTGCTAATTTCAAACGTTGTTTTCAATTGTGGAGTTTTGACATAATTCTCTGTAGAATTCCATTTATACCGGTTTATATGTCTGTTTGTTTAAATACTGTTATTATATATTCTGCTCTTTGCTATCTATAAGCTAGAATAATTTGCTTTCTTTCTTATGCAACTGCTTGTATAGTGTGCAAGATTACACAGATAAAGAGAAAGGGAATTCAATCACCTTAGGACGAAACTTCAATTTTTTGATTATGTTAACTGTATTTTTCTTTCACGAATCGAATTTACAAAAATATTTTATGCATCAGAGGTTTTTCAAAACAAGAGCAGCATTTAAAATTTATTAGCTATCATACAAATATAATGTCTGTTTGCATATAAATAAAACATTTGCAGCAAATATGCAGCTTGTTTGTTCTCGGCAGATAAAAGGAAATGGTGTCTCGGTCGGCTGACATCAACAGTAATAAGTTCTCACGATTGGCAGATGGCTTTTTAATTTAAAAGAACGGAGATTAGAGGACGTATATCATGAATAGGTAAAACAGCAAGTTTGGATTTGGAATGGAAATTTCCATATTAAAAGTATTTCCATTTTCAAAATGGAAATTTGTGTGATAAATTTTAAAATACATTCACCTATTATATATAAAGCTAACCTTTCGATTTCAGAATTATCTTTCTGCCTAAGAAATGAATTGGAAAGCAAAGAAACTCAAATATTTTTAGATTGGGAGAAATCTATGCAAAGTTTTAGAAATACTAAATTGGTTTGGAAAATATAGGGCATGTTACTTTTTTTATAATAAAAATGCATTTACTTTTTCTTATTCCCTTCTTATGAATCGTAATAGGAAATTCAATCTGAATTCTGAATTTTTCAGAGTTTACTGATACGAAAAGTTGAAAATTTATTTCCTGTTTTAGAAGGATTTAATAGTGTAGAAATCAAATCTTATTATGCCAAAATGCTCCTAAATAAATAAGGTAAAGATTTTAATTCTTACAATCCTGATAACTGATGCAGAATGATGAGCAAATTAGGCAAGGAAGGATAAATTATGCAAGCAACAAATGCTTATGCTTGAATGAAACAAGAATTGGATCAGTTCTCGGTTGGGCAAACTGACAACATATGAAAACTCAAGCAAGTAAGTTCCGGCAAAAGTTATGTAAAGCAAGCTGTAAGTGACCTAATTTTATCTATGTAACATATGTGCTTCATAATTTCCATATTATGGCACTTAGTACAAACTGCTTTGAAAACTTTTAATAGATTTGCGTGAAATGTTAGTTTCATGTCGAAAATCTGAAATGTTCATTCTGTATTGTATCTTAATTTTTTAATACTTTTTATTAGGGTTATTTATGCTTACACTATCTATTTATTTTTTTACTGAGTTATTATTTGAGAAAAATCATGCCATGCACTTCGATATATATTTGTCACAGAATCGATAATGACACGTTGCACACGTTAGAAGGCAACTGTCACAAAAGTAAAAATGATGTACTTGTCTCATCGACTGGAAAACAGTTTACTGGAGCAAAGTATTTTGTAGAATATTTATTCGCTTAGAAGATAAAAATCTTTTTCCGATTTCTATAAAATATCGAATGATTTGTATGGGTTCGCTGCTTTGCACCTATGAATTTCTTGCTTCCGGAAATATTTAATGGTGTAGTTTACTTGCAAAATATCCTTCTTATGCAAGAATAAATTATGAATTTAAGAGATTAATCACATTTATTTTAGAAAAAAAAACACCTATCTATATAATATTGATTACAGAATTTAAAGATTAAAAAATATATTGATTACTGGAAGAATGCGTTTTGGTTTTATAAAAGTCAAATACTTAAAGCATGTTATTTTATGTAACATATATGCATCCATTTTATACATTGTATGAAGAAAAAACTTGCTAAAGACCTTTTGAAGATTGTAAGATGTTTATATTTCATTAAGAATCTTAACTTTTCCTTCTTAATTTCATAGCTATGTCTTATGTTAAGCAGGTCGGTCATTAACGTTTTAGTCCCCTCCACTTTTTAATTAAAATCATATTGAGTTTTTGTCATCAAAAGGATACAAGAAGTTGAAATGAATAATGGGTGTAAATCAAGTTTGCTCCACTAGGGTACTTACAGATCCACCTAATAGCAAGATTCGGAAACTAAATTCTAAAAAAAAAATCACTTTCAAATTTCCTGATCGTTAGCAATTTCATATTAAAAAAATCTTCATGCATATTTATAATAAAAACAGAAATAATAAAACATGAAATTGTCTAAATTATGGTACAACAAGCAATATATATTATTTAAAGTGATGTTTTAAAAAAAACTTTAAGAAATTTGAAGAACTCATTTTATTGGTCAATATCTTTACATATCATGAATCTTTTAGAAACCTTGGCTACTTCTTTCACAGATCTTGTATTGTTATGAACATTTCTCTACTAAGTCTTTAAAGTGGACGGGTACAGTGTAGTGAGTGTATAGTGACACATACAACAGGTCTCAATAACAAATGACAATTTTATTAATACAAAAAAAGAAAAAGAAATACACAGAGGATAGATACACAGTAGAGATTTACCCATACAGCATAAGCAAAACTTATAGAAGACAGCATCTTACTAGTAGTAACCGGTGGTAAGTAATCACGACAGTACACAGAGTGGCCCGACAGAGTTCAGCAGGAGGAGGGAACCACATAGCCATTCATTGAAGTCTCACAAAACGCCTGCTATTCTCTATTGTCTTCTTTCTTTAGCTGTAAACATCTGCCAACTCAGTACTACACGACTTTCTTCTTTACACACGACTAGATGCTGCTTCAATATTTGCCTTTAAAACAGAGTGCATAGTACCAATTCTCAATTCACTAATTACTTGAGCTCTACCTAAAGTTTGATGGATTGCTTTTCTGGATTTATCCAACTAATTTGTCCTTGAGTAAATATGCGACTGACTTCGGCTGTGATAGGAGGCTTTTTAGAGCTTCCAAAGTAGGGCATAGAGAGTCCTCGAACAAGCAAGAATAACTAGCTTTTTATTGGTTCTATAGCCCAAATTATTAACATTCTGTTATTATTTGTTGATAATGCCACCAAATTCTTCGCCATTGGGTATTATTGGTCCGGCATCTAATCAACATTTAATGAAGCTGACTATCAAACTATCTTTTTTACGATGGAACTAACTTTGTTGCAAAGCAATGTTTTAGATCAGATTATGGATGGAAGAGGCATGGTTTTTACATTGTGGCGAATTCAAAAGAGAGTGTATTCGTTTGAAAGCATTAGAATACTCATTTTGCTTATCTCGCAAAATTTTTTACGCCGTATTGCTATTGATTAAGCCAATCTATTGTCTGCTATGCTGTGCAACTTATTTTCGCAATCGGATCACAGCCAGAACTTTTCAAAAATATATCGTAGCAATAAGAACGAGAAATGATTCGAAAGGGCATTCAAAAGATGCATGTAGTTCCGTTGGAAAATGAAACTGATGAAAGTTAAATATGATCTATTCTTACAAAAATATGCACAAAATGACTGTTGTTTACTAAATCGATTAAGCTCTATGGTTTAGAATCTTTTCCCTTTTTTTTACTATCTCGTATCAATTTTGAATAAATACATTGAAATTTTCCTTTTGCAGCTAAGTAAGTTGTCTGATAGTACGGGATATTACCGCTTTATTATTTGTCTTTATTTTATCAGACATCCTTTTTATGGCAATAGTTGTTTTCGTTTTGAAATAAAGGGACAGAAGCCCAGGTCTTCATTGGGCACTTGAATATAAAATTGAAATTTAAAAAAGTTTTTGAAAGACAACCAAGAAAGTTAATTTGTCAGGACTTTAAAAAAAATTGAGCCGTTTCTAGAAACTCGAGAGTTGTGTTTTCAATCTCTAAAAATATATCCTTTTGTGTTTTTTATTCATTTTAAATCTGTTCGTATGAAAAACCAAATATTCTTATGGATAAATATTAGAGTCACTTTAATAAATAGTTTGCACATCTTTTCCATTTTTTATCATAATCATAATACTTGCCAACTTTGGGTAGCTGCTGCTATGTATAACATTAAATTAAAGAGTTAAATTTCAAAAGAAATATATCAGTTAAACTTATAATTTTTTTATAAAAAAAGTTGTTTCATTGAGATCAATTTATTAATAATTGTTTAATTTATTTAGAAGCAATTTCCCCCGAATTTTATCGAATAAATACATTTGTTCTCTTGGATAACTTTAATTCTTGGCGTTAAATTGGAAATAAGATTTCTTGCGTATTAAAAAGATAATACTGGAAAAATCACCCTCATAAATTACTACGTATTTAATAGCGACCTACAAAGTCAAAAGCAATGTAAAAACAAACTGTTAAAATTATTTTTTTCGGAAGCAAGATGGAAAGGTTCAATTTTGGAAATATATATGACAGAAATGTGTTGAAAGAAATATTAAATGCTTTTAATATATTATAAGTGTTTCATTTTAGACATTTTAAAACATTTTAGCATGCACCAAAATAATATATTTCAAAATGTAAATTGTCAAATATTTCTATATGTATTATAAAGAAATTAAATAAAGAATATATAAAATAATAGCTTAGTCTAAAATAATTATGTGATAGAAGACACATAAAAAGATTTTTTATATTTTTTTATTGTTGAATTAGGGAATTTCAGATAAATTCAACTTAAAATTAGTACTCAGAATTATCAAAATGAATTAAAAAGTGAATGCACGTATGCTGAGAAAATATTCTTCAATATCATTATCTAATCAGATGAAAAAGAATACCATACCTCGCACTTTTTCTTTATTCACTTTTAATTAGTTAGTTAGGTGGAAGATATTTTTTTTTTTGTCTTTGAAATCAGTTTAATTTGAAGATACCCATGATTCACTTTTATTTTCTTAGACCCGTTTTTTTTATCGGACATTCTCGAAGTAAGGGTAACTTATCAGCATGCCGCGTATGTTGATTAAAGCAGATTCTATCTGAGCTGAGATGTTGAATGTGATTAATCTTGTTGCGTGGATGGAACGCAATGTTTTTCTTCGGCATTCTTGCAAGAAATCAGTGAACTTTAATAAAAAGAAAGCTATATTCAGATAGTTGAAAAAACACACACGTTAAAATAGCTAAATATTATTTTTCCAAACATTATTCATTTTTTTTCTTTTTCCAATAGCTAAAAATTCTCTCTAAACATGAGTTCTTTGGTGATTAGTAAAAAAGCATTTTGAAATGGCAGCTTTACGTATGGCTTTATATTGTTCAGGAAATATATTAGATTTCAAAGATATTTTTTTACATTTTGAATCCTATCCATACAGAATAAATTAAGGCAAGTTTTGATTTCTTTCTTTCATTCTAATTTTTTTATAATAAAAAAAAATCAGAAGAGGACACAAGGTGTCATGAAGTACTCTATAGAATTTTAAAAATGGAATAACAGTCAAGGTTAAAAAAAAAGAAGAAAAAAATTCTTGCAGCAAATTTATGTGGCATGGCATAAATCCCCTTCCCCTACATGGTTTTTGGTTTTAGTTCAAATTGTTGTCGATAAATGGATAGAAAGTACTTTGTTTTTCCCGCATCTTAATATCAAAATACGCGGCGATAGTGTTACTCAGAATAGGCAGTAGATTCTGTAGGAAAAATTTGAAATTGTGGCATAAGTTGAAAGAAAGGATTTTTATTGAATTAGAATGCTATCGATTAGAAAACAATGTTACTGTACAAGAAGCTTTCAGACTATCCAAATCTCTAAATGTCCACTGCCGAGTATAAAAAAGTAATTGCACGAGAAATCCAAATTCAATGAATCCTATCTCACAGCTTTTTGTAATTTTGATTTAAATAATATTGTAAAATGTTTCTGAATTATGCTTAAATAAATAGGTGGCTACAGAGTTATCTTTTATTTGATGGTATTTGTAGCTAAATTAATAGACGGGATATATAATAATAATAGACGGGACAAAAGAGAATCTATTCGTATGATAGCATTCGAATATTCCTTTTGCCAATCTCGCACAATTTTTAGCGCCATATTGTTATTAATTTAGTCAATTTATTGTTTGCTATGCTGTGCAACTTATTTTCGCAATCGGGTTATTGCCAGAATCTTTCAAAAATATATTAGGGTAATAAGAACGATAAATGATTCGAAATGGAATTCAAAAGGTGCAAGTAGTTTCGTTGAAAAATGAAAGACATGAAAGTTAAATAGGATCTATTCTTACAAAAATATACACAAAGTGACTGTTGTTTACCTGAATATGAAACCAACAGGTGACTGTTGATACCTGAATATGAAATAAAATTTCATATTCAGGTACTAAAAACAATTAGAAATTTTTTTTAAAAAAAAATTCAAATATTGACGATACACTATCTTACAAAAATGGTAGGCTGGAAAATTTAAAATGCAGAAAGCAATTTCTGATTAATTTTGACTAATAAAGTAGTATTTTCTGAAACTTTCATTTTTATTTTAAGATTCTCAAATATGCAACTATTTTTTTTTATCATGCAGCCACTAATGAAACTATGTATTATCCATTTTTTATACATTCAGCAAAATTTTATTGTTTTTATTTCAATAGCACCAAATTTTCATCTGTCATTAATTTGATTTACTCATAATTCTTTCCAGAATAAGCCGTTTTTTAATCTGATTTAAAATTTCGGGGTCATTTCATTCATTAGTTTTAACTGCAGATGACTTCAAACAGAAAAAGGATAATGTATAGCTTTCATAAATAATTTGTTATTTTGGATTTTAAATATTACATGGATATTCAAACTTCGCCTATGTATATAGGACAAAGTCAAAGAAAAATTTTCTACAACACTGTCAAAATCATGACGAAAAATAATGGAGTTAAAATGAATTTTTGCATTCAAATTTAAATTGTGGAATAAACTTATCAATATTTCAACAAATCAAATAGTTAAGAAGTAATAGATGAATTGTGTTTGGCGATAGAAATGTTTTGAGATCAAATAAAGTAGAATGATCAGTTTTAGTACTATTTAACTGCATTTTACAGCTTTGGCGATCGCCAGAAAGTCTGCTTTATGATGCATCAGTTTTATGGATTTTCTGGTTGTGGGGAAGGTAGAAACGTGTATAAATATGAAGCTGTAAAACGGATTTAATCTATAACCCATATCTACTTGCCTTCAGGAAAGAAATGACAATGTAATAAAATTATCACTTTCAAAACTTTTCTGAGTCATTTACTGCCATATCTTAACATTATATAGAGATGATAACTCGGACGTGCTTCATGTTTTATGGAAATAAAATGCAAAAATACTTCGATATAACTATTTAAAAATTTTCAATTTTTATTGCTATTGTTTATTATCATGTCAGAACATGATGTTGTTTTTAGGTTAAGGTTTTTGTCCTCAACAAGAGTACGTAGGCGAAAAATGAAAATTTTACTATCTCCACGAGTATCTCCAAAAATTAGCATTTAATAACGCGTTGCCATTGCCTTTACAATAGCTCTTATTAAAAATAATTTAATGACTACAGCAAGTAAAACGTAGAAAAATGTCATTTTGAGCACTCGATTATTTGAAATGAAATAAATAGGAAATGCGTTATTTTTTTAAACAATAAATGCGAGACAAAGTTTTTTTGGGTCGTTTGCAATACTAAAGTGACTCATTCAACGAAACGATTAAAATGAATAAAAATATAATTTAACTTTTGCGAGCGTGTGCTGCTTGGCTGTTCAAGAAATGATGTTCTGACAGGATACATTGAAATAATCATGGCACATTTCATTTTAATCTTTATTTAGTCATATTTTCATCTTAATATTTCTAATTTTACTCTTGTTTCTTTTAGTAAAATTTGCGGTATTGGAAATTCACATATGTACCTAATATTATTCATAACAAATAATAATTTACATAATATTGAAAAAGTAGATACTTTTCTAAATTAAAATATTTTGAATATCCATTGAAAATATAAAATCAAATATTTGAAATATTTGCAATAAAATATTGTCAACTGAAATTTTCTTTATATACATATCACATCCAAAAGTCGATTTTGATTGAAAGAAATTCTCACTTGACTTCCCAGTGATATGAAAAACAATATTTAGTTAGATTTAGAATGCATTATGGAAAATATAAAAAAGAACCCAATGAATGTATGTTTCAAACGTCTATCAAGCACAGTAAAGGATTGAAAAGCTTTATTCTACGCTAAAAATGTATATATTGTAAGACAACACTGCAAAGGAGATTGCACAAAATAGCAGCACACAAGCATATAATCGCTATTAAACAACAGCAGAAGTCAGTCAATGATTTTGCAGCAGATAAATATTCAAAGAGAGTTTTCGCTCAACTACTCGCTTCAGCTCAAATCGTGTAAAATCTCTAATTTAATACTAATTTCAGATCTTAGAATTCTATAGAATCCATAACAGAGCATCGAATGTTCTGGAACAAACTCTGAAACTCAAGTACTAAAGATTATAGAATATTCTGGACCCTTCAATTTTTCACCAAAGAAAAAAAAATGTCTACAAAGTTTGGCCTTACTGGTTTAGCAACATTTACTATATTTTTCGTTTTTATTTTGATTTAGAGGACATATTTTGTCTTTAGCCTATTTGATAAAAAAAGGAAAAAAAAGAAAAGAAAATGCATTGAGCGATGATTGGATTTTCTGTGAAAGTTGAAAGTGATTCACCTAATTTTCTCAAAATTTTACATTTCTCTAGTATACAACCAGGTGGTTAAATTTCAAGATATATCAGCAGTTCATCATATTTATATATATTTATGTATTTCATTTAAATTGCCCAAAACACATCATGCTTTGGATAAATAACTACCTTCATAACCTAACCAAATCACTATTTACTTATTTTTCTTCCAATTTCAGTTTAAGCATGTTGAATGAAATCTGGTATTTTCGAAAATTAATGCTTTTTTTGAATCTGTAATGAAAATAAAGTATTTCAACCCCGCATGATAATGCGTGACTATTTATACTTAATTTCAAATTGTTAATCTTAAGAGCATTTAGACAATTTCAAAACATGAAAATGACACTAAAGCCTGAGTTTCATTTAATTTTCTTTATTAAAAAATTGATATAAGGGACAGTCGAAACAAATGGTTGAAAATAATTATTTAGACCTTAACTTCTAAGAAATTGCAACTATCTAAAATTTTAAATTCAAAGGTTGTTCGCCTTAATGAGGCCAAAATTCAAATAAAATAATTTGATTTATTTTCTTCTTTTTTTTTCTTTTATCTTCTGAATTAAGGAAGTCACAGGATATGAAAATCCCCCTTCCCCAAATGTACACACCTTTTGAGCTAGATGATCAATTTTCGAATTCATCCGTGGTTTTTACATCGCTTTTAATATCAGCATTCAAAACCGGTAAAGATGAAAACAAAATTACACCAGTATCCTGTTAACCAGATGGCATGGTCAAAGTGTTATCTATGTAAATAACTTATGAACGAAGAGTCGTTTTGAATTTTATTAGGGATAAATATCGAATTTTTCCCTAAAGAATGCCATGAGAGCCATTGCATTAGGTAGACTTTCTATAAGTAATCTACCAAGATATTCTTCTCAAATTGTCTGAAAAATCCGAATTTTCGAAAATAAGAAAAAGTACTGAATAAAATAAACGTATTCCTGTTCTTACTTTTTGTTACATTAAAGAGTGCCGGCTTTCTGCCATAGAGGTAGCACGTCTTCCTCGTCTTCTGAGAGTCCCGGTTTGGACATGGTTGTTCTTCTGTGTGCTATCTGTGAGATGTGTTACTGTGCCCCCCCCTGTAAAAAGGGGCTGTGCAAGCGACTGTGATGAGTGTGCAGATAAATCGTACTCTTCGCCTTAGTTGGCGCTACTTCAAAAACAAGAGGCGCTCCTTCCAGCTTAAATCTGCCGCTGTATCAGTTTGGGGCTTGTCCATAGGCAAGTGCCATAAGTAACAACAACAACAACACATTAAATAGTAAATTAGTAATGTATTATATGCTTGGTAGTAAAATTTATTGTTTGCATTCTTTTAATATCAGCTTTTGTAATTAGAAAATAATATAAATACTGCTTAGAATACGAAAAAAATAGAAAAAGAACCTTAATGGTAGGATAATTGTGAAAGAACAGGTAAATGATGATTGAAAGATGGCAAAAGGAAATCTTATTGAAAAATTAAAACAAATAAAAGTTCATGCGAGAAGCATAATTTTAACATCAAAAACATTTTGATAAGTTAATAATTTCTTTCTAGGAAAAAAAACATTTTCTAATGTTCCTTCTCACTTTAAACCTCTATCTTTCAGGTTCATACCGCCACCACTTGTAACAGCAATTCAGAAGCAATTACTCCCAAACCACTTGATGCCTCTAACCGGAGTAATTTTCTCTGCGTTTATCAAAACAGTTGTCATTTTCAGACTTCGAATCTAATACTTTTTATATTGTGTTATTTCATTTTGTCAAAAAATGACTTTCCTCTCTGCTCAGTTTGTGAAGAGAGATCTTCATAGTATTTTAGGTTTTTTTGGGCATACCTCAAGTTGTAATAGTTATAATCAGAAACAATTATAATGCATCAACAATGTATTATTTAGAGAATTCTTGAAATAAAGTGAATAACATTAGATGGGAGAAATTCTTAAATTCATAATGAAATATAAACATGTCCTATCTATTGGTTTATAATGGTCAAATGATCTACAAGGTCAAATTGAAATTGTATTTAATTTTAATTATACAATTAATTAATTTTACAATCAATTTTTAATACAATTAATAATACAATTGATTTTATTGATTTAATTTTAATTAAATGCAATTGTACCGTTGTTGTATTTGATTTAAATTATTTGTTGTATTTAATTTTAATTAATTGTTATATTTAATACAATTGTTGTATTTAATTTTAATTAATTGTTATTTTTAATTTAATTGTTGTATTTAATTTTAATTAATTGTTATATTTAATACAATTGTTATATTTAATTTTAATTAATTGCTTTATTTAATACAATATTCGAATTTAATTTTAATTAAATATCTTTTGTACAACATGATTGTTTGAAAGATTTTATACAAGATTCTTTAACCACTTGAATTGAATCGAACTTTTGCCCAACAATTACTTTAAATCAACGAATTAATAAATAATCAATGGGAATGATTCAGACAATATTTTCTCTGATATTCTCTAATAAATTACTATATTACTCTTCTAATCCTTGGAATAGTTTGTATAAAGCTTTGAATCTCCTGGATGGCGCTAGTGAATAATAGCAACGAAATGTAGACTTTTGGGGGGAATTTACCATGCGAATATACATTTTGGACACCTTTATTCTGGCCGTTTGAAGTCAAAGTGTGAAGAGAAACTGCTTCTGCAGCAAAAAAAATTATTAAATTTCAATGATTTTAGTCATTTTGTATTTATGATTATTCTCTTAACAAATGTACAGAAGTAAAGCTACAACCATACAAAATTTAAGTCAAAACCATCGACAGATTTGTTCAGAATCATAAAAGAATCTATATTTTAGACTCTAAAACAGTGTGACATTTATTTTTACAAGACAACCCCCCCCCCACCGTGGAGGTACATAGAAATGAGGATGAGATGATACCGGCATGGTGGTTGGATTTTGCCACCCTAGAGGGGACAATAATAGGTAGGGGTTAGGCTCCTCCCATCAATGACGGCACGTACTTCTTACGGGAAGGGTTGTATCGTGGCCGGTGATACCCCCTTGAACTCAACCATCCCTCTAATATTGATGTTGCAGTGGATCGGTTATTCAACACTAGTGATTTAAATCCGTGTGCATTCGTGGCGGATCGGTGACTACATTTTTTAAAGTTAACAATTCGTTCATGTGGTGTAGCATGAAATAAAAAATTAACAATTCTGATAATTTTAGTACTCAGAAGCTAGTCGCTTATTACAACTTGCACTGGATATCTGAAAAGTTGTAATAGACGTCGGCAAGTTGTAACAGTTAAAATAAAATAATTCAGTTTTATAAATTATTATCATGTCATAACGTGATGTTGTATTTGGGATGAGGTTTTTTGGCTTCAACAAAAATCCGTACGTGAAATATAAACATTTTGATCCGTAGGCGAAAAAATGAATTTTTATTATCTTCATGAGCATCTCAAAAAATCAGCTTTTAATAACGCGTTGCAATTACATTTAAAAAAGCTCTGATTAAAAGAAATAAGTTAAGGACTACCGCAAATAAAACATAGATAAATGTCATTTTGAGACCGTGATTATACGAAATGAAATAAATAGGTAATTTATATTTTTTTAACAATAAATGCAAGACAAAGTTTTTGATCGTCCGCAATACCAAAGTGACTCATTCGATGAAACAATTAAAATGAATACAAATATAATCTAACTTGCTCGAGCGCGTGGTGCTTGGCCGTTCAAGATACGATGTTCTCCCATGATACATTGAAATATGCATAGCAGATTTTATTTTATTATTTTATATTTCCCTTCTTTTATTAGTTAAATAAAGACCATTATATAATTATTATCATCTAACATAATGATGATAAATGATATCAAGTAATTTAGAAAAAAAATTATGTATAAAAATATTTAATTAATCAATATAAAGTCAATCTGTACCAGAAATGTGATTAATGCATGGAAATGTTTATAAAAATGATTGCTTCTTACCGTATTTTGTGATCATATTTTTCAAATTAAGCATTTAATAAATTTTTTTTGATCACAGTCGAACATCGAAGTGGTCTGCTACATCTTTTATTTGAGATGGAAGAGTTTCTGATTTAAAATTCAAATTCGCCGAAGAACCACCTTGTAAGCAGATGTAGTGTAATCTAAAAGAATAATGGACACATGATTTAATTCTTATACTTTCAGTTAAAACATTAAAAAGGCTTAAAATATTTAAAGCATATTATAAGAAGAAGGCAATGTTAGACTTTATCCAAATAAAAGAAGCTAGTTTTATATAACCCTTTGCACTCCGATGGTACCTCTGACTCATCATTCAAGACTTTGCCTCATTTTGATGTTTTATTTATTTATTTTTCAAATTTTATTCATAAAAACGCCTACATAATGGTTAAGAGATGTAGAATAATTTTTCAAAGAAATTCGACTTAAAATAATTATGTATATTTATTTTTCATAGCAATAAACAAATATTAGTATTAGGTGAATTATTTTGCATCTAATTATTTTGTGTAGTGCAAAGAGTTAAAATATACAAAATAAATTCAGTGTGATTAAATTTTTTCTTCGTTTTGGAGTGACATGGCAGCTAGTTGTAGTTTCGGAGCTTTTCTTAAGTTTAAAAACTTAATTTTGAATTGTAGTCTGAGAGAGGGCACTTGCTCTTAATGGATTTATAATTCAGCAAATATATTTACAAGACTAATTTTTCAGTGATGCTCTGAAACTGAAACAATTTAAATGCAAAACTACGATCATACGATCAGAACCATATTGAGCTCAAATATCCAGGAAACTCAATGACAAAATTTGTATACAGTTACAAATTGATATTGAACTTAACAATAAAAAACATATTTGATATTTTAAAAGAATTATCCGGTCAAAATTATAAATTTTTTACTTATTATGAAAGTTAAATAATCGTGAATGGCAATTGCAACTTTCATATTTAAACAAGGGACATTGTGAAATTCATCTGACGAACAATCCTTCGAAAGTTAGCTGAGTTTATCACTTTATTTAGAAGAAAGTTTGTAAACAAAATAAATCGTGCCGAGGAATAAATTGTGTCTTTCCATACCAAACGATTTGTGCCCGAGGGAAAATGTCAAAAAAGTCAGAGATTCAATCGAAATCAAAACTATTTTTCTTCTCAAAGTACTTCTATTTCTTTACAAATAATGGGAAAGACATGAAAAATGCCCAAAACACAAATAAACGGAAATAAAAGAAAGTTTGGATTATGCTTTGAGTTTGGGAAGAATGAACCGAGAAAGAGAATATTCTTAAATTCATGGAATATACAAAATGCCTCATTTTTCTGCTCTCTACAAAATATATATCGCTGTTTTGGCCGTTAGGTATTTTTTAATGATTACTCAAGGGTATTATTCAATAAAGATGATATTTTAGGTTTTATCCTAAGGCCACAGATGCACAATCTTAGGGTTAGTAACATGACCATTAGTCAAAAGTGACACTTCAGCCCGAGTGTTGTTATCTGGCTTATAAAGTTTTCACCACATACTCTCCCACCAGTGAATCGGTGTTTAGATGAACAATACAATTGCGGCAAGCTTATGGCAAGAACTTGTGTGAGTTGGTGATGATCTTAGCTGTTGTATTTAATGCATCTCGCGACATTTGCTGCTGAAAAAGGACGCTACAACTGATGTACAAAGGGTGCTTGTTCAAGGTCGCCGGATTTACCATTGCGGCAGATGCGGGTAGCTCTATGCCCGAACTCGCAATCTGAGAGTTAGTAGCCGAGTAACATGACCATTAGTCAAAAGTGACACTTCAGCCCGATTGTTGTTATCTGGCTTATAAAGTGTTCACCACATTCTCTCCCACCAGTGAGTCGGTGGTTAGATGAACGATACAATTGCGCCAAGCTTAGGGCGAAAACTTATGTGAGTTGGTGATGATTTTAGCTGTTGTATTTAATGCGCCAAGCGACATTTGCTGCTGAAAGAGGACGCCACAACTGATGTAAAAAAGTTGCTTGTTCAAGGTCGCCGGGTTACCATTGCGGTAGATGTGGATAGCTTTAGGCCCGAACTCGAATTCTGAGAGTTAGTAGCCGAGAAACATGACCATTAGCCAAAAGTGACACTTCAGGCCAAGGGTTGTTATTTAGCTTACAAAGCTTTCGCCACACTAGCGAGGAATAAGGATTTTGTTGTAAATACTGTAGACTTTCCAATTTTGTTGTAGATACTTTATACTTTCCACTTTTATTGTAAATGGATTGTAGGATGGACTTAGTTTTAAAACTTTCATGTTATTATAATTTCTGAGAGTTACAATTCATATTTTCCGGCGGAATAATATACATTATAATTTAATATCACCTCTTTCTATTGTTTATTATTTTCCTGTTAAATTGTTACATTTAATAAACTGTTCTATTGTTAAATTTGCCTATTAATTGCTGAAAAATGTTAATGAATCCCCAATAATAAAAATGTGGAAACATAATTTAGCCGCAATATGCAGTTATGAACTAAAAACAAACTAATGTTATCGTTTCATATCCTATAGTTGTTATGAGAAAAATCTTCGTTATAATTTATTTGTTACATGATAATTCTTTTATAACTATTTCAAAATCAGTAACATTTAAAATACTTAAAATAGGTTGAAACTTGTCTGTATCTTTATTTCCTCAAGATAAGTTACAAACTAGCATTTAACTGTATCGTAATTTTAAGTATCTCTGACTGAGTGATATTAAAATTGCTCACATGTAAATTCTACGAACTCTCGGTCTATTCTGAATTGCACGGTTGTCTGAAAACTTTCATAGTTGAAATGAAATACGATTTCAACATCAATTTGAAGATAGTTCATCCATACAGGCCTATTAATTATCCAGAATTGTCAGCAACTTAAAATGTGTGAGTGGTACTTCGTTCTATCTAATATTTGTCAACCGTTTATTAATGAACACAATTCCGAGTTATTCTATGTATCGATTTTAGATTTAGATTCCGCCATGATTGTATACAAATTTGATTTTTTATTTTATAGATTAGGAGTACAGTTTTACTTTCAAATCAATGACTTTGATTGTAGTAAATCAAGACAAATCAATGACTTCTTGTCAAACAGTACTTCTTTTAGGATTCTGAAGACGAAAAAGAATACTCCAAGAAAGGAGTGTTTAGAGAAATGACACTTAGAGCAATGCTCTTATATTGAAAAATATTTTTCTTTTTTTGCCTAAATTATTTTTATTTTTATTAGAAACATATTTAAAGATTTAAATATACTTATTCAAAACAAATAATAATTTTTTTAGATAAAATTAACCATTTACAGACAGTTTTAATTAACATATTCTTCCTCTGTAATGAAAACATAAATGCTCATACATTTATTAGAATTAGAATTTTATTTTTAAGCAGCGAAAATAATTACAAGTATAGCATAAATGTTGATAAATATTAATTAAAATTACTCACATAATAAAATTATTTTATTAATGTTATATTGCATACCAGTAACAGGTATCAATGTTTAAAAGTATGGAAAAGTTCTTTGTATTTGGATAATTTTTTCTATTTGATAAATCAAGTGTTTAAACAACAAGAAACAAAACTAAACTTATAAATTAAACATTAGTAAATAAAATTCAATTAAAATAAGACATCATTAATAATTTTTTATAAAATAAATACATTTGTAATTAAAAGGTGAAGAAGAATTGAAGTTTACCATCCTTTGCAGATTCAGCATAGTAAAATATTTGCTTTTAATTAAACTTACAATTATCAAATCTTTCCATTGTATTGATTTTAACAATATTCTTAAGTTGAATTTCCATTCCATAAATTTATAAAATGACTTAATATTCTAAATTATGATCTTAGAATATTCTCTGTCAGTTATGATTTATTAAGATTCTAATGAAAAACTTTTAAGGTTAATAATTATTTTACTAAAAACAAAATAAATTTAAAAAATTGAATTCTGAAGAATGCAAAGCTTTTCAAATTTTCTCTATCTACGTAAAACAAATTCGATCCAATTTATTGGCATATTTTTGGATTCAAGAAACAATCTCATTTTATTTATTTATTTTCATACTTTAAATTTTTTTCTATCTGGAGAGAAGTTTTAATTCTCTAGATGGCATCGCTTCAGTCAAAAATTAATCAACTTAACCTAATATTAAAAAAATCGTTTGGAACTTTGTAGTATTAGATAAAAAAATATGTGTACTATATTTTTATGTTTTTTTCATATTTTAGGTATAAATAAATTGCTTTTTCTAATTTATAAGAAATTAAAATGTTTAAGTATATCCAGATGATTTTTGCGTGTTCAGAGACTATGAACGGAAATGGCTTTACAATTCATATAAGAGTGTAAATATTTTCTCGATTATAAGTAAATCAAAAGAATTCCAAATATTTCTGCTTTTAATTTGTCTGAAATCGACCAACCGTTTATATAACCACTAGTTTAGTTCGAAAGTAAGTTAAATGAAAATAATTTATGGTATGAAATTAAGATATTTTCAATACACAGTTTAAGAAACATGGACGTTTTGCCTTTATTACTAATTACTAATTCTTATTATTTATTTATTACTAATTCTTATTACTAATTTTTTTGTATTATTATTATTAAAATTCCGTCATTTCAGCCATATTTTATAAAAATACGGTCAGAAAATTCTATATTTGTTTATTTTAATATTCAAATAATATGAAAAACATTTATAAAAATTGTAATGTTTAACATTGAAATTTCTTACATTGTAGAATATTTTTTATTTGAATAAAAATTTTATTAATGTATTGAAAAATATTTCTAAGCATTTGTTTTGAAATTAATTACAAGAAATAAATTTTTTAAAATTTTGTCTCATCTGGCAATGCTATAATGCATTTTAAAATAACTGAAAAATAATTAAATAAAGTTTCCCTTTCGATTCAGGTGATAAACTTTGCCCCTGCAACAATTTAAGTAATACGTAACAAGGAAATAGAAAGCAATTTTGAATGTTACTTTAATCTAGAAGGCGACGAATGTAGACTTGGCATGTTTGCAGAAGCCTGTTTCGAATGTGTATATTCCTATCAAGTTCTATTGTGAGGGATAGAACAAGCGTTCGGATAGTCGTCTATTTATACTACCTGGAGGAATAAACATGCTTTGCTGAATGCATTCATTTAGTTATTTCCTCAGGCATGGAACAGGATCAATACAATTTTATCTCTTCATCCTTTCAGAGAAAGTTAGTTAATGCAGTCGAAGGATTTTCCATTTGAAATTGTCACTAGATATTTCACATTCAATGATTTTATTCTGTACAATGGCACTTATTAAAGAATGTTTGAAGTATTTTAATTGAAACTTTAAATATTAAGTTGGGAGGAAGATTTAACTTTTTTATTGTTTGTGTCATAACAATATTTTATTTATTTAACTGTACTTCCCGATTAGTTTGCAGTTTAAAACAAATAAACTATGCAGCATTAACTATAAGTAAAGTTGTGAAACCCGTCTCTTAATTCTAGTAGGGCATAAAAATACTTGTTAACTAAAAAAATTTCATGGACACACAGCACGTAACTTCAAAATGTGACACTGTGTCACTGTAAACAGTAGATACACACACAACCACATTATCTCGATATCAATGCCATTGAATATCTGTGGGTCACCGTCGAAACAGTGGTCAAAAAACACAAAATTAGAAACCCATTTAAAATAGGCGTTTCAAGACGAATGAAGTAAAAAATCATCAGATAAGACCACAGTTGGTCGGTCAAGTACCACGTCCTTTAGAAGCCATTATAAAATTCAAAAGACATGCAACTAAATATCGACACTTTCTTTTTATTAAAGATATTAAAAATTTTATTGGTGAATTCTCAATTTTTTCAGACAAAAATTTGCATATTTTTATTTAAATTGCTTCTAAAACTTTTCAATTTAGAAACTTTCCATTGATTATTCTTTAAGGAATAATAAAAAAATCCTTTTTATTCAATATTTAGAATAAAAACCATACTATTAAAAAAATATACAGTAATAAATATATTTACACTTACCAAGTTTCTTGAAATGATAGCACGCGCTGTTGGTTGAATTCCAAAATACAACAAACACCAGGTGAATCATGGGAAATTCCTAAAATGTATTCACAAAGTGTCGTCTATGAAAGGCGATTTTCCTGATATTGGCGCGAGTAAAGGGCGATTTCACTGAAACGACCAATTCCACTAAGTCGGCTTACGAGCTCGCGCCAATCTAAATGCGAGTTTCATATACGTTTGAAAAATATCTAGTCAGAATACGACATCGCTCCAATGCAACGCCAACGTCAGCGAAAAACTCGCGAGCTGTAGCCAATGCATGCGATCATTGGCCAATGTGTCGCCAACAATTCTTGCTGCCTGGGTTGTTTTCTCTTAAAATTAAACCATTTGTTATGTGTAAAAATAAAAACATGTTTTCCCTTTTTGGTAATGCATTATTTATATTGAGATTAGTATTTATCAATTAAAAGCAAAATGTGATCTCAATTGTTTGAGCACTGTATACATACATATATATTAATAAGTATATATTTCGTAACAGATTTCTTTTGAATGGTTACCACTGCCTTATTACGGAATACAGATTTTCCTCTCTAATTAACACTCTTTAGTTGATTTCTTAACCATGTAAGATAAGCACATATAATTCAAATCAGTTAAGTGCTCTAAATTAAGAATAAATTTATTTTTATATTGTTTAGAAAGAAATTACAGAAAAATATTATTAAATCTCATTTTTTGTAGATATTTACTGATTTTGTTTGACATATTTAAGGTAATATTATTGACACATTATGATTTCTATGAAAAACAAGTTCATTCGTTAATAATCAAAATTGAGCGAATTGTTGAATTTTAAAACTACTATTTTAGACCAGTTAATAATTATTTCGAAGATAATGGATTTTCTGAATGAATGAACTTCAAAAGAACAATTGAAATCGGCCGAAATCGGCCGAAATAGTAATATTTAAAGTTCCATATTTGATCTATTTTGATACAGAAATAGAATACTTGTTTGCTTAAAATATTGTATCTCATGAATGATTAATAATAGGAGGAATACATAATGCTGTAGAATTAATTAAATGTTAACATTTTTTTTCCAGAAATATATTTTATTTCTGTGTGAAACTGCCTCAAAGTATTTCCTCATGGAATTTAAATAACTTTTATGATATGGCATTTAAATACTTTTTGAACGCCCGACATAAAAGTTTAAACAGTCGCTAATGAATTTTATGCTAAAATGTTCTCATATTTCCTAATACAATTCCACCTTTTTATAATTTAATTAACCCTACACGATTTCGGTAAAACTTCTTTAACCAGGAAACATTAGCAAAGATTGCAAAATTCCTTCAAAGATATTTAAATTCCATTTTATAAATCTACACGTGTCAAAGAAATAATGATCAGAATCTCATTATATAAAGCACTCAGGAAAAATATTTCGATTTCTTTGCTCTTTTGCTCTTGTATCGCTTGTGAACAGACGGCAATTTCATGAGCGCTTTTTGTACATAAATTATGTCTCCTAGAATGGAGCAAATAGAGTTTAAAAATTCAAAAGTATCTTCACTCTTCAGCCACGCAATTTATCAAACAATATGTTTTAAAAAAGGAGACTTTTATCTTTTTTCATAACGGAACAGTTAAATGAACATCATTTTCATGTTAAGTAAGAAACTTAAAATTGTTCTATAAAAATTGGATTTGATAACTTAATACTTCTTAATGATATTCATGATTGAATGATATTATAAATTTTGTAACAATATTCTTACAAATTTATAATATGAATTCATCACGCAGTAAGCTGGGTAGTAAGGATACTGATATTATAGGGAATGCTGAATGGATGCCGGATCTATAATCTCTCGCCAAATTTGGCAATGATTTTGATGACTTTGGCGAAAAAGCTGAATAATCCAAAATATTCTAGGATCTTCGTAATAAATGCATACGACTGAAGTTCCGATATTTGCCTAAGAAGTTACTTTCTATAAGTAGTCTTAAAAAAAGGACAGAGCATTAAATGCAATTACTGATTGAATCAAGGCTAAAAAATTTATCGAGCTATGATATTTATCGAAGAAAGTTAAAAAAATAATAAATAAGTGTTTTTATTAATAACAATACGATTAAAGAAAGATTGCATTGTGCGAAAGATAGAATTTAGTAACAGAAGAAAATAACTAGGTTGATATGAACAGTAATTTTGAGGAAAAAAATTGAAACATCAAATGTATTACAAAATACTCGACCCGACGATGCAATTTGATGAATATCCTCGAAGTGAGTTTAAACAGTTTTCTAGGAAGTAAATACCTTGGAACAACTACTCAAGAGAAGAAATCTGCCTTGAAACTGTTTTATTCCAGTTTTGAAACGAAAAAACAAAATGTCCTTAGTTAATACTTCTTAATTTTTATTTATTTATCTCATATCTTCATCTTTTAGATGAAGTCTGTCAAAAGGATGGCTTAACAAGTGTTAGCTATCATAACATTAGAAAGTCATTCGTAGCTTTGAGGAACTTTCACATTTTGATAAAAATGAGCTGTCTCTTGTAATGATAGTTTCTGATGTCTTTCAAAATATTTCTCAAAAAAGGATTGTAATTAATGAGCTCTAAAATTTCTTCAAGAATACATTTATAAAATTATGAAAATCCATTCGTTAAAAGTACTGGCTTTGTGTAGCGAGACATGCTTAATGGAAAGAGAGGCTTAATCTATTGAAATCACTCTGTAGTGCTGTCCGTCAGACTTGGAGCTACATATTTTGTAGTTTGCTGGAAGCTTAATAAGAACTGTTTTTTTTAAAGAAATTGAAATGTTTGTACTTTTTAATAGAAATTGACAAAAAATTTTTTATCGATCTTCCTTATTATTGCAAAAATATATCTGACATTAAAATAATAATAATAAATAAAAATATTTTAATAATATAGGTTTTATATTCAATAACTTGAACTTTAATAATTTTAAAACCTTTTCAAATTATATTGTATAATTATTCGCTTCGTCGTTTTCTCCACAGGCTTTATATATACGAGCATTGAAATGGTATTAAATACGATTTTTAAACATTATTTTTTCTATATATCTCAGGAGTAAATATTATAGATAAAATTAAACACCATTATGCTACACCATCAAAAAACAGCATCATGTTACAGTGTTTCTTAGAAAATGTTACACAATTGTTATTCTATTATCATCCCAAATTTTTTATGGTTTCATCAAATATTACAGCGATATGTGATAGTATTAATATTGGAAATCGTAATAGAAAAGGCATGTAAAATTTGTATGCAGTAAATACTATTTTATTTTCCATCACAATGAATGGGTCATACCTCTTATAAACAGAAAAAAAAGCGGCTTTTATCCGAAATTCGTAAATCACCTTGAGATAAGGGAAGATGACTTTTAACGCTCTACTTCTCCTCTAAAGTTGATCTGAAAGTCAAGCTGAGAATTTTTTCAAATATATTCACTACATTAACCTCCTTCGGCAAAGAGGAAAAAATGTGATGATATACAGGACATGGAAAAATGGAATAAAGAAAACGACGCATTTCCGTTAGATATCAGATGGTATTGATAACTCCAAAGGCTTATATCCGCAATATTATTGGAAATATATGGCATTCTCGTGTAATCGTCTTTTTTTTTGTACAAACGCATGTTTTACCGGAAAAAATATATACGTTTTCTTAGTCCGCAAAAAATAATGTATGTTAAAGATAAAATTCTTGAATATATTTTGCATTTTAAATCCATACATTTACATTTCCGAAAAAAAAATTATAGCTTTTGAATTTGAATAAATAAGTGAGATGTGAGTAGAAATTACTTCAAAATATGAATTATTTTTAGTAATATTCTAAATCGTTTCTAAATGACGCATTTCATAATAATAAATCGATAGATAATATAAATCGATTTACTAGGAAAGTGAGAAAATGAAGTTTTCAACGAATGATTATAAGTTTTAGACTCTGTAACTATTCGTATAAATAATCTTATAACTGAACGTAGAATTTTTGTACACATATAAATTTATTTTGAGCATCTCGGAAATGGCTTTAACGATTTGTATTAGATTCTTTCTAGGTCTCTATCTGTTTGTCTATCTATCTACTTATCTGTCTGTTCATCCATCTATCTATCTACCTATCTGTCTGTCTATCCATCTATTTATCTACCTATCTATATGTATGTCTACCCATCTCTCTATCTATCTATCTATCTATCTATCTATCTATCTATCTATCTATCTATCTATCTATCTATCTATCTATCTATCTATCTATCTATCTATCTATCTATCTATCTATCTATCTATCTATCTATCTATGTGTGTGTGTGTGTGT